>MU261417.1:85000-100000 GCA_020310875.1 Ceratopteris richardii
ACTTGGAGTGGACCATCACAGAAGGGGAGGGGGGAAGGGGGAGGGGGGAAGGGGGAGGGAGAGTGGGAGGGGGAGTGTAACAACCTTTGGGCAATCCCCTGCTCCCCCCTTCCCCCTTGGTTTTCTATCGAGGGACTTGGATGCTCGGGTGGTTTGTAGTGAGGCACAAAATTGTCCGCAACTATGAGGGGGATCTTGTTAATCATCCGATGACCAGTCTTAGATACTTGCGATCAATGTGCTCTAGCCTCTTTCTACATCCCTTGAGCACTCCTCTTCTCGAAAGTGCACTTCGTGCCATTGAGCGGCCCCATTTCACAATTTTGTCCTTGCATTTGCCCGTGACACTTAACACAGGTTGACTACATTCAACATTTTCCCGTGATGTCTAACACGGCCTACCTTCGAGCCATTTTGATGTAATCACTTTCAAGCCATGTCTAATACAATCAATGTATCATGCAGACTCGCATTCTGGGTAAACTTATCTTTCAAGCTAAACCACTCAAGTCTTTCCACCGATGAGCTAGCGTGATGCATTGAGTTGATGGGTGTATCTTCTGTCAATTAGAAAGGATAAAAGTACTAAAAAAATTTGGTAAAGCTAATATAGGTCTCCATAGTATGCATGTCATGAAGATATCCATGAAAGTGGTGGGAGAGGGTATATGGAGTTTTATATCTATGATAGTTTATATGCAAAAGGCTAGTATAAGCATGAAAATGCATATGAACATTTAACTAGCTCCATCCTCTACTAGTGGGACATTGATGCAAATGCACCAAACTAGCAATTAAAAGATGGTATGCAAATGAGCCTTAAAATAAAGAATATACATCTCACTAGGATGAGTGAAAAACATGTCATCGGCATAAACAACAAGGATTAGAAGCAAATCATTTACATGGTTACATACAGGGTACCTTCAACAGAATTGATATTGTTGACATATTTTGGTGGTGCTGTCCAAATGCACTTACAATATTCGGATCACTTTTTTCCCTTTTTAGGAGGTTTCTTTCCTATGGCTTGTATATACTCCTACATCCATAATGAGCTACTTATATTTTTACATTACTGAGTGTTGTGCTAAAATCATATAGTTCTTCTTCCAGGTGTTATTATGTGATTTAGTGCTCCTAGAACTTCAAAAATTGGTCCAAGAGAGGGTCTTTCCTTTCTACATGGAATCTTCAACAGCCTTCTAGATAGAGTCTAAAAATCCCAAAAACAATTGGTGCACAAAATGGATGTTCACGACTTTATAGGTAATTGACCTACACATGGATGTGGTAGTTCATGGCATCTAAACGAACATAGACAGTATAGTGGTTAATGCAGGTGAAATTGTTGCAAGTTATGTTTTCGAGTTATGGTTTTATTTATCGAGATGATTGTGTTATGAAGTGATGAATTCATGTTACAAGCATGAGGGTTACAACGCTATGATTCTAGTACACATGTAGGTTATGTTTCTAGATGTAAAAATTATTATGGCGTTGGATGGCTTATGATTATGTATAGGATGGTTTCTCTTATGATGGTGAAAGTCGATCATTATGTATAGGATTCATGACTAGTGTGCTCATACACAGAGATGCAACAATAATTCAAAAAGCAAGGGGATCCAGAGTGAAAGATGCGTATAGATTCATTAACACAAAAAGATGCGTATAGATTCATTAACTGTTATGGCGTTGGATATGTTCCTGATGATTATAATTATGGGGTTGTGCTTATGATTATGTATAGGATGGTTTCTGTTATGATGGTGAAAGTCGGTCATTATATTTAGGATGGTTTCTCTAAGGATGGACTCTGCCATGTCCGACTCACATTTTTCCGTTCGTATAAGGACAGGTGTTAGTCCTTCTACTCCGAAAAGTGATTTGGAGGCACAGGAGGAGGCTAAGGGGTGGTCGACGCCATGTCTTCTCAAGGAGTGTGCTCCCGTAGCGGATTATGAAATGCTGGAATTCCTTGGTAACCGGGCGGATGGGGAGGTTCGGCGCTGTTTTCACAGGAAGACAGGCCAAAGATCGATCATCAAGGCGTCATGCACGCGCGAACAGAGATTTCCATCCTCTCCGATCGCCTGCAGTACCATGACAATATTGTCCGTTTGCACGCCCATGTTGAAGACCATTACTTCGTAGGCGCCGTTCTTGAACTATGCAGAGGCGGCGATTTGTTTGACCGCATTGACCGCGTTCGTCGAATTCGTTTCATCGGTCCAGGACAACCCATCCTCACGGAGTCTGAAGTTGCTGAGGCGTTCTTTGCGATTGCGAAAGCGCTGCATTTCTGTCACTCTCGTTGTATCATGCACCGGGATGTGAAGGTGGAAAATATACTGCTCCCTTCTCGCGATTGCCCTTTGTCGGATCTCAAGCTCGCAGATTTCGCTTCTGCTGCGGACTTCTCGGTCGTCAAGGTACTCTTTCAATTGAACTGGTCGGGACAAAGTACCGAAACTTAACGAGCTTTTCAGTATCATATACATTGCATTAGAGTTTTGCAGCTGATGCGACTTGAGCATGATTGCATAAGTGGAGAGCACGCTTATGCATGTCTTATAGCTTTTGTAATTGGAATCCCACGAGGTTTATTATAAGATAGAGAAAGAGAGAGTGTGTGTGTGTTTGAGAGAGAGAGAGAGAGAGCGCATGATAACATATGTTTCCAACGTCTTTTCAGACCTTCGATGATCCTGCCGGCCCAGATGTATATCAAGCCCCAGAGATTGTAGCTGGCAAATGCTACAACGAGACGGTTGATATATGGAGCTTGGGTGTATTATTATACACCCTATTGTTCAACAGATTTCCATTTACTGGCGCAACACGAAATGCTTTCTTTCACTCAGTTCAGACTCGGTTATACATTCTACAACACACGAGGCTTCCTGTATCTGATCATGCAAGAGATCTTCTGTTAAACCTCTTACAAATAGATCCAGGGAAGAGATCAAGCTTGCACTCTGTGCTCGCACATCCATGGATTTGTTCTGTAGCTCGAGGAGGACATATAGCTATTCGGAATGATCTTCAAGAATCGCACGTTTCGCAATCTACTCCCGACCACGACGATCAGTTCTTAAGACCAAAACCACTTGTAGCAGGATTACCTTTAACGCCTCAAGCACCTACTCAGAAGCATCCTCCACAACAGTACACGCAGTCGAGAGGAAAGATGGAAGCAAAGGAGAAAATATCTGCCGCTAGCTATAAGCATTCGGTCAGCTTAGTCGCACCGTCTAAGCAGATGTTAGTTCAGCAGACAATAACTGGGGCTAAAGTGAGAATCGGAGCGGATGGACATGGCGTCTTGACGGAGGAGAAAAGATGGATGCAACCTATTCAATATGTGGTTGGAGTTTTATCTCTGTTTAACGAATGCATTAACGGATCCTGGTCAAGGACTTGATGAATTTATTACATGTACTATTCACTAAAAGCTGATGTAACAAGTTGATATCTGGCGAAGTGTTCATGTGTACTACGATTTAGACTATTATTGCATTGATCCACCGATCATCCTTCTTCTCAAACCTTTAATGAATCTCCTTTATGATAAGGATAACTAGCAGAGAATCTCCTCTAACGAACGATCTCACTCGCAGTGCATAAGTTTGCATTCTCATAAGTTTGTAGAGAAATCATTTGAGTTGCTTTCAGTTACAATGGGCTTCAGTATTTGCAAGAAGTTTATGAGATTTAGTAGTCGGCCCATCTTCCATCTGGAAATCTGAATGCGTTTAGAAAATGTTCTCGTTTTTATTACGGTTCACTACCAGTGTGCTCGTATACAGAGATGCAACAATGATGCAAGAAAGGAAGAAGGGGATCCATAGTAGAAGACACAGAGGAATTCACTAATAGTAGAAAGAAGACACAGAGGGATTCACTAATAGTAGAAAGAAGACACAATGGCGATCCATAGAAGACTGATACTAGAAGATGCATAGAGGTGTAGAGTGGGAACGATATAGACACAAAATGAGGTAAACTTTGGTAGTGTTTTACAATGTGCTTCACATGAATTTCGAAGAGGTTTATGAGATTTAATAGTCGGCCCATCTTCCATCTGGAAATCAAAATCCTTTATCTCGTTTTTTTGCTTTTAAGATTCATGAGTAGTGTGGTTGTATACAGAGATGCAAAAATGATGCCAGAAAGAAGGAGATCTATAGTAGAAGACACATGGAGATTTCATTAACACATAGTGTGTGTATGTGAGCCTAAATGTATGTATGTGAGCATAAATGATTGAGTGCATATGTTCGTTAGAAAGTGTGCATATGCATGTGTATATATGTGCATGAATGCAGGTAAGCATATGAATGTATGCATGTAGATATTAATGAGTGTATATTTATATACATGTATGATATGAATTGAAAGTAATTCATAAAAACATGAGTGTTTCTTATTTCTCCATAACGAGTACTTATGCTCTTTTTTCTAATGTTTTTTCTTATCTGAGCATTGAAGAGCACCTAATCTTGACGAGTATTAGGAATGAGAATGTGGAGAGCCACGTAGTAGATGTTGATGGAAGCTGTACCCTTCTACCTTGACTTCTCTACGAGATGAAATTTAAATCCAATTGTCTTAGAACTTAAAACTCATATTAATTCATAAGTCATATATAAGGTTGTTTTCATTTTATCTTTCAAAACATTAATGTTATCATGTAATCTAGATAAACTTGAAGATTATCTTAGAACTTTTACTTATATTTGCTTGAATTGTATAGAGTTATTTTGTTGTATAAATTTTAACTTCATCTTACAAACATGAATGTTACCACTTTATCTAAAAAGAAAAAAGTTTTGCATGTAGTCAAAAGATGTTTACTATATGCATAGAACACTAGAATATAAAAAGCCAAACACGTCTCACTGCATTGATTCTACGTCTTAAGTCCTAACACACAATAATAAACACTCCACGTGT
Source organism: Ceratopteris richardii (assembly GCA_020310875.1). Classification (NCBI taxonomy): domain Eukaryota; kingdom Viridiplantae; phylum Streptophyta; class Polypodiopsida; order Polypodiales; family Pteridaceae; genus Ceratopteris; species Ceratopteris richardii. Next base: position 89,960 of record MU261417.1, read on the forward strand.
AGTCACACAACAGGACCATTGTAAAACCACAACTAGTCCACCCGGTGGTCTTCATGCATGCCCCGAGAATGGGAACACCTACATCACTATGAACAAGCTACACTTTTCTTCTAGTGTGTATGCATATCTTTTGGAAGAGAAGCATGATGCACGTTTCGTAGAATGCAAACTTCCCATGCATGATTTTTGATGGACTCAAGTGTTGTAAAACCAATAATCATGATGTTCTTTTGCGAGTCATGAAAACTATTGAAGTTTAAGTAACTAAAATGAGCATGGCAAAGCTCCATTTTTGCCATGGAGGAAGTATGAGCAACTAAGGCAAGTGATACAGAACACTACACTTAGGCATTGTTTTCACACACCACATGTTATTCTTTGGGTGCATCTTTCAAAGATGAGAAAACCTTCTCCATGAAGTTATGTGCTTTGGCGCACCACTATCAAATAATCAATTTGTATTGGACCCAGTCATAACCATACATTTAGATTGCAATGATGCATCATAATGACATGTAAGCACACATACCCAAAAATCTTGAGCCATGTTGGCTTCATCATTCTTTGCATTTGAATGATTTTCAGCAATAGGCATGAAAGAATCCTTCTTTTCATTGTGTGTAGCAAGCTTTCAAAACACATCAATACTATGTCAACCACCCTTTCAGCAATATTTGCATCTCTTCTTCTTTTGCAATCAGCATCATTAGAGGGAATGATTGGAAGAGGAATGTTGAGGCCCTGGTTTTGATGAAACCAAAGTTGATCCATACTTGCTTTTCCCTTTGTGTGAGATAGAAAGTGCTTGCGTTCCCTTACAAAAATCAATCATATTCACTCTAGATTGCTCTTCTTACAATTCAAGATAGACAACCATATCATATGCATACATTTTTGGATTCCCTAGAGTGAGAGAAACTACTACCATAAGCTCTTTGATACACTCATGCCTGTGTTCCAAAGTGGTGCGCTAGACCATGGCCATGTAGAGCAGTCCACACTTCCTGAGTTGTTCTACAGCTTCTAATGTGAGGCATAAAAAAATATTAGATAGATTTGAGGAGATAAGACCTTGCAAGTGCATCCTTGGAGCACCATGTGCTCAATCTTTTTTACTCTTTTTGTGTAGTTTGACCTTTATTCTTGAAACTTGGCATAACTTCATCTCCAGCTATATAAGCATACAGATTCCTGCCTTGAAGATAAGGTTCCAACCTTAAAGGTGAGACTGAGTAGTTACCTCTGTCCAATTTGCCAATCGATGAAGGAAATCCATCTACAATGTTGTCCAACCTTGCTCTAATACCACTATGAAGAGATGGATTTTTATTTGGTGAAGATGAAGTGGTGCTGCAGAAATGTTGCACTACACCAGCCAAATGAACTTCAGGGATATGTAGTGGGTCCTTTTAGCTTTTCAAAAGATGTATTAGACACCTTATGTACGTTGGAAGATCAATTTCAAAAGGATGAATCAAAAGAGATATGTTGGAGTTGATCCAAGAACAAAAAGCTTGCTATTTTTGTTATTACACATGTTTAGTGTTTTGAACAATTCTTTGTGTACAATAGCACTAAGCTTGATTCCTTGTGGAGAACTCTAATTAAATTAGTAAGCTAGATGATGGACCATCTCAACATTCACGGGCTGCTACAATCATTAAACTAGTGAGCAAGGATATGCTAATATCTTATGATCCCGAGAAGCAATGCTAATGAAACCTTGTAGCATTATAATAGAGAGTACGCTCATTCTATCATGCATTAAATCATAGAAAATGATCAACTACACAGTGAGAAAAGCTGTGAGAAGATCACTGTTGTGATGGAGTTATAATAGAGAAGTAAAATGACAATATAATAATCATATATGTATTAAACATGTACAACTACAATGTCATTGGCAATCAAGCATTGCCCAATGTGTGAGAGGAAGATGGGCCGACTATTAAATCGCATAAACCTCTTTGAAATTTTGAAGCCCATTGTAACTTAGAGGAACTCAAACAATTGCTCTGAAAACTTATGAAAATGTATTTGCGTTTGCACTATGAATGAGATTGTTCATTAGAGCATGGCTAATTATTATGGAGGAGATTAATAAAAACTTTGAGAGGAAAGATAATCCGTATTATGCGTGGAGGATAACTATGAATGTGCTCATCGTTTGCGGTGGATGAATGTACTCAGTTGCTAGATATCAATTCAAAAATAGTTTCAATCATAGTACAAAAGTACACATGAACACTTAGCGAGATATCAACTTATTACATCAGCTTTTATTTAAAAGTACTTGGAAAAATTTCATCAATTCCATGAGGAGGATTGCTTAATGCATTCGTTAAACAAAGCTAAAAGTCCAACCACATATTGGATAGGTTGCATCCATCTTTTCTCAATCAAAAGGCCATTTCCATCTGCTCTGATTCTCACTTTACACACATTGTTTGTTGAGCTGAAATCTGCTTAGACTATGAGCACTAAGCTGAGTAAATGCATATAGCTCTACATCTACTATTGGGGAATATGCTTCTAAGTAGGTCCTTGATGAAAGAAATAGCATAGACAGACACATGGCTATGTGAAAGTATATGCACAAATTTAAAACAAAAGATGTACGTTCATTCATGTAAGGAAAGAAATTAAATCTATATTGTTATCAAATTCCTATTGGCATTGGGTTAGTGTTTCACATGGGCTTCCGTTCAAGAATTCTTGACAAAAGGGTAGGCCAAGGAAGTAATCTGACAAAAAACATTTTGGACTTTGCAAAGTCAATTACCTCGCATTATAGGTCGGATATAGAGTTTTAGTCAAAGAACAAAGGATGTTACAATCCACCCTCCCTCCCTCCTCCTCCTCTCTCTCTTTCTATCTCTCTTTCTCTCCCCCTCCCTCCCCCTATCTCTCTCTATCTATCTATCTATCTATCTATCTATCTATCTATCTATCTATCTATCTATCAATCTATCTATCTATCTATCTATCTATCTATCTATCTACCTCCCTCTCTCTCTATCTCTCTATCTCTATCTATATCTCTATCTATCTAGCTCTCTCTATCTATCTCTCTCTATCCTCGCTCTCTCTCCCTCTCTCTCCCTCACTCCCTCACTCCCTTACTCCCTCCCTCTCTCTCACTCTCTCTCTCTCCCTATCTCTCTCTCTCTCTCTCTCTCTCTCTCTCTCTCTCTATCCTTCCCTCTCTCTCTACCTCTCCGTCTCCCTCTCCCTCTCCTTCTCCCTTTGCCTTCCCCTCCTCTCTCTCTCTCTCTCTCGCTTTCTCTCTCTCTCTCTCTCTCTCTCTCTCTCTCTCTCTCTGTATCTCTCTCTCTCTCTCTCTCTGTCTCTCTCTCTCTCCCTGTCTCTCTCTCCCTCTCTCTCTCTCTCTCTCTCTCTCTCTCTCTCTCTCTCTCTCTCTCTCTCTCTCTCTCTCTCTCTCTCTCTCTCTCTCTCTCTCTCTCTCTCTCTCTCTTTCTCTCCCGCCCCCCTCCCCCCTCCCCTCTCTTCCTCCACTCTCTTCCCTCTCCCTCTCTCCCTCCCCTCTCTCCCCTCTCTCTCCCCCTCCCTCCCCCCCCCTCCCCATCTCTACCCCTCTCCCCCCTCCCCTCCTCCCACCCTCTCTATCTCTCTCTCTCTCTCTCTCTCTCTCTCTCTCTCTCTCTCTCTCTCTCTCTCTCTCTCTCTCTCTCTCTCTCTCTCTCTCCCCCCCCCCTCCCACCTCCCTCCCTCCCTCCCTCCCTCCCTCCCTTCCTCTCTCTCTCATTCCTGCTCTCTCTCTCTCTCTCTCTCTCTCTCTCTCTCTCTCTCTCTCTCTCTCTCTCTATATATATATATATATATATATATATATATATATATATATATATATATATATATATATATATATATATATATATATATATATATATATATATATATATATATATATATATATATCACGAGCTTGATCTTGTTCTACGAAGCAAAGCTAGCAACACTCAAGTTGTGATCCTACAATGTTTCAACTAGTTTGGAATAGTTTGTGCATTCTTGATAGACAACTCTTCATTATGTAATACATCATCAACATGTATAACATACATGGGCTGAATTTCATGCTCATTTTCAGTCATACTTTGATCCAATCCGGTTGGGCTTAAAAGTTTCCACTATATTTGGCTAGAAATTCTCTGGATTTTTAGATCTATCTTTATCAAATTTTTTTGGCGCTTTGAACCTCACTAGAGTGCTCTACATGGCCATAGTCTAGTGCAGCACTTTGGAACAGAGGCATGAGTGTATGAAAGAGCTTATGGTAGTATTCTCTCTCACTGTAGGGAATCCAAAAATGTATGCATATGATACGGTTGTCTCTCTTGATTTGTAAGAAGACAAATCTAGAGTGAATATGAGTGATTTGTTTGAGGGAACGCAAGAACCTGCTATCTCACACAAAGGGAAAATCAAGTATGGATCAACTTTGGTTTCATCAAAAGCAAGGCCTCAACCTTCCTCCTCCACTCATTGCCTCTAATGATGCTAATTGGAAAAGAAGAAGATATGCAAATATTGCCGAAAGGTTGGTTGACATACTATTGATGTGTTTAGAGGGCTCGCTACACACAATGAAAAGAAGAAGGATTCCGTCATGTGTATTGCTGAAATTCTTCAAATGCAAAGAATGATGAAGCCAACATGGCTCAAGGTTTTTGGGCATGTGTAATGTCATTATGATGCATCATTACATTCTAAATGTGCATCAAGCTTCTTTTCCAAAAGATAGTCATACACACTAGAAGAAAATTGCAGCTTGTTCATAGTGATGTATGTGGTCACGTTCTTGGGGCATGCATGAAGACCATCGGGTGGATTAGTTTTGGTTTTACAATGTTCCTACTATGTAACTACATGCGGGGTGTTTATTATTGTGCTTTAGGACTTAAGACGTAGAAACAATGCTATGAGACATGTTTGGATTTTTATATTCTAGTGATCTATGCATATTGTGAACATCTTTTGACTTCTACTATGTTTCTTGTTTCTACTATTAATGAATCCCTCTGCGTCTTCTACTATGGATCCCCTTCTTCCTTTCTTGCATCATTGTTTCATCTCTCTATACGAACACACTTGTCGTGAATCATAATAAAAACAAGAACATTTTTTAAAAGCATTTTCATTTCTAGATGGAAGATGGGCCGACTATTAAATCTCATAAACCTCTTGCAAGTAGTGAAGCACATTGTAACTGAAAGCAACTCAAATGATTTCTCTCTAAACCTATGAAAATGCAAACTTATGCACTGGGAGTGAGATCGTTCATTAGAGGACATTCTCTGCTAGTTATCATAAAGGAGATTCATTTAAGGTTTGAGAAGAAGGATGATCGGTGGATCAATGCCATAATAGTCTCAATCGTAGTACACATGAATGTAAAGAAGAGCAACGAATTCCACGAAGGCGGTCAATGCAGTCAAACAAATCCCCACCTCAAGAATGGATCATAGATAGAATGAACTTGACGAAGGTGATCAATGCAGTCAAACAAATCACCACCTCTGCATAGTTCAAGAATGGCACCAACAAAATCATGTTCTTCAGCATGGGCATGCAAACGGACAATATTGTCATGGTGCTACAGACGAATGAAGAGGATGAAAATCTGTGTTCGCACATGCATGACATTTTGATGATCGATCTTTTGCACCCTTTTGCACGCATATTGTTCGCCTGCCTTCTATGAAAATAGCGTCCAACCTCCCCATCTGCCTCGTTACCAAGGAATTCCATCATTTCATAATCCGCTAGGGAGCACACTCCTTGAGAAGACATGGCATCGACCACCCCTTAGCCTCTTGTGCCTCCAAATCACTTTTTGGAGTAGAAAGTGGTTAATGCAGGTGAAAGTGTTGGAAGTTATGTTTTCGAGTTATGGTTTTATTTATCGAGATGATTGTGTTATGAAGTGATGAATTCATGTTACAAGCATGAGGGTTACAACGCTATGATTCTAGTACACATGTAGGTTATCTTTCTAGATGTAAGAATTGTTATGGCGTTGGATGGCTTATGATTATGTATAGGATGGTTTCTCTTATGATGGTGAAAGTCGGTCATTATGTATAGGACTCATGACTAGTGTGCTCATACACAGAGATGCAACAATAATTCAAGACGCAAGGGGATCCATAGTGAAAGATGCGTAAAGATTCATTAACACAAAAAGATGCGTATAGATTCATTAACTGTTATGGCGTTGGATATGTTCCTGATGATTATAATTATGGGGTTGTGCCGCGATTGCCCTTTGTCGGATCTCAAGCTCGCAGATTTCGCTTCTGCTGCGGACTTCTCGGTCGTCAAGGTACTCTTTCAATTGAACTGGTCGGGAAAAAGTAACGAAACTTAACGAGCTTTTCAGTATCATAGACATTGCATTAGAGTTTTGCAGCTCATGCGACTTGAGCATGATTGCATAAGTGGAGAGCACGCTTATGCATGTCTTATAGCTTTTATAGCTTTTGTAATTGGAATCCCACAAGGTTTATTATAAGATAGAGAAAGAGAGAGAAAGAGAGAGTGTGTGTGTGTTTGAGAGAGAGAGAGAGAGCGCATGATAACATATGTTTCCAACGTCTTTTCAGACCTTCGATGATCCTGCCGGCACAGATGTATATCAAGCCCCAGAGATTGTAGCTGGCAAATGCTACAACGAGACGGTTGAGATATGGAGCTTGGGTGTATTATTATACACCCTATTATTCAACAGATTTCCATTTACTGGCGCAACACGAAATGCTTTCTTTCACTCAGTTCAGACTCGGTTATACATTCTACAACACACGAGGCTTCCTGTATCTGATCATGCAAGAGATCTTCTGTTAAACCTCTTACAAATAGATCCAGGGAATAGAGCAAGCTTGCACTCTGTGCTCGCACATCTATGGATTTGTTCTGTAGCTCGAGGAGGACATATAGCTATTCGGAATGATCTTCAAGAATCGCACGTTTCGCAATCTACTCCCGACCACGATGATCAGTTCTTAAGACCAAAACCACTTGTAGCAGGATTACCTTCAACGCCTCAAGCACCTACTGAGAAGCATCCTCCACAACAGTACACGCAGTCGAGAGGAAAGATGGAAGCAAAGGAGAAAATATCTGCCGCTAGCTATAAGCATTCGGTCAGCTTAGTCGCACCGTCTAAGCAGATGTTAGTTCAGCAGACAATAACTGGGGCTAAAGTGTGAATCGGAGCGGATGGACATGGCGTCTTGACGGAGGAGAAAAGATGGATGCAACGTATTCAATATGTGGTTGGAGTTTTATCTCTGTTTAACGAATGCATTAACGGATCCTCGTCAAGGACTTGATGAATTTATTTCATGTACTATTCACTAAAAGCTGATGTAACAAGTTGATATCTGGCTAAGTGTTCATGTGTACTACGATTGAGACTATTATTGTATTGATCCACCGATCATCCTTCTTCTCCTTTATGATAAGGATAACTAGCAGAGAATCTCGTCTAATGAACGATCTCACTCGTAGTACATAAGTTTGCATTCTCATAACTCTGTAGAGAAATCATTTGAGTTGCTTTCAGTTACAATGGGCTTCAGTATTTGCAAGAAGTTTATGAGATTTAATAGTCGGCCCATCTTCCATCTAGGAATCAAAATTCATTTAGAAAATGTTCTCGTTTTTATTACGATTCACTACCAGTGTGCTCGTATACAAAGATGCAACAATGATGCAAGAAAGGAAGAAGGGGATCCATAGTAGAAGACACAGAGGGATTCACTAATAGTAGAAAGAAGACGCAGAGGGATTCACTAATAGTAGAAAGAAGACACAATGGGGATCCATAGAAGACTCATACTAGAAGATGCATAGAGGTGTAGAGTGGGAACGATATAAACACAAAATGAGGTAAACTTTGCTAGTGTTTTACAATGTGCTTCACATGAGTTTCAAAGAGGTTTATGAGATTTAATAGTCGGCCCATCTTCCATCTGGAAATCAAAATCCTTTTTCTCGTTTTTTTTTTTAAGATTCATGACTAGTGTGGTTGTATACAGAGATGCAACAATGATGCAAGAAAGAAGGAGATCTATAGTAGAAGACACATGGAGATTTCATTAACACATAGTGTGTGTATGTGAGCCTAAATGTATGTATGTGAGCATAAATGAATGAGTGCATATGTTCGTTAGAAAGTGTGCATATGCATGTGTATATATGTGCATAAATGCAGGTAAGCATATGAATGTATGCATGTAGATATTAATGAGTGTATATTTATATACATGTATGATATGAATTGAAAGTAATTCATAAAAACATGAGTGCTTCTTATTTCTCGATAACGAGTACTTACGTTCTTTTTTCTAATGTTTTTTCTTATCTGAGCATTGAAGAGCACCTAATCTTGACGAGTATTAGGAATGAGAATGTGGAGAGCCACGTAGTAGATGTTGATGGAAGCTGTACCCTTCTACCTAGACTTCTCTACGAGATGAAATTTAAATCCAATTTTCTTAGAACTTAAAAGTCATAAAAATTCATAAGTCGTATATAAGGTTGTTTTCATTTTATCTTTAAAAACATTAATGTTCTCAAAATCTAGATAAACTTGAAGATTATCCTAGAACTTTTACTTATATTTGCTTGAATTGTATAGGGTTATTTTGTTGTATCAATTTTAACTTAATCTTACAGACATGAATGTTACCACTTTATCTAAAAAGAAGAAAGTTTTGCATGTAGTCAAAAGATGTTTACTATATGCATAGAACACTAGAATATAAAAAGCCAAACATGTCTCACTGCATTGATTGTACGTCTTAAGTCCTAACACACAATAATAAACACCCCACGTGTAGTCACACAACAGGACCATTGTAAAACCACAACTAATCTACCCGGTTGTCTTCACGCATGCCCCGAGAATGGGAACACCTACATCACTTTGAACAAGCTACACTTTTCTTCTAGTGTGTATGAATATCTTTTGGAAAAGAAGCATGATGCACATTTCATAGAATGCAAACTTCCCATGCATGATTTTTGATGGATTCAAGTGTTGTAAAAGCAATAATCATGATGTTCTTTTGCAAGTCATCTAAATTATTGAAGTTTAAGTAACTAAAATGAGCATGGCAAAGCTCCATTTTTGCCATGGAGGAAGTATGAGCAACTAAGGCAAGTGATACAGAACACTACACTTACGCATTGTTTTCACACACCACATGTTCTTCTTTGGGTGCATCTTTCAAAGATGAGAAAACCTTCTCCATGAAGTTATGTGCTTTGGCGCACCACTATCAAATAATCAATTTGAATTGGACCCAGTCATAACCATACATTTAGATTGCAATGATGCATCATAATGACATGTAAGCACACATGCCCAAAAATCTTGAGCCATGTTGGATTCATGATTCTTTGCATTTGAATGATTTTCAACAATAGGCATGAAAGACTCCTTCTTTTCATTGTGTGTAGCAAGCTTTCTAAACACATCAAGTCTATGTCAACCACCCTTTCAGCAATATTTGCATCTCTTCTTCTTTGCAATCAGCATCATTAGAGGGAATGATTGGAAGAGGAAGGTTGAGGCCTTGGTTTTGATGAAACCAAAGTTCATCCATACTTGCTTTTCCCTTTGTGTGAGATAGAAAGTGCTTGCCTTCCCTTAAAAAAATCAATCATATTCACTCTAGATTGCCCTTCTTACAATTCAAGATAGACAACGATATCATATGCATACATTTTTGGATTCCCTAGAGTGAGAGAATGTACTACCATAAGCTCTTTGATACACTCATGCCTGTGTTCCAAAGTGGTGCGCTAGACCATGGCCATGTAGAGCAGTCCACACTTCCTGAGTTTTTTTACAACTTCTAATGTGAGGCATAAAAAAATATGAGATAGATTTGAGGAGATAAGACCTTGCAAGTGCATCCTTGGAGAACCATGTGCTCAATCTTTCTTACTCTTCTTGTGTAGTTTGACCTTTATTCTTGAAACTTGGCATAACTTCATCTCCAGCTATAT
>MU261417.1:105000-107673 GCA_020310875.1 Ceratopteris richardii
TGGAAGTTATGTTTTCGAGTTATGGTTTTATTTATCGAGATGATTGTGTTATGAAGTGATGAATTCATGTTACAAGCATGAGGGTTACAACGCTATGATTCTAGTACACATGTAGGTTATCTTTCTAGATGTAAGAATTGTTATGGCGTTGGATGGCTTATGATTATGTATAGGATGGTTTCTCTTATGATGGTGAAAGTCGGTCATTATGTATAGGACTCATGACTAGTGTGCTCATACACAGAGATGCAACAATAATTCAAGACGCAAGGGGATCCATAGTGAAAGATGCGTAAAGATTCATTAACACAAAAAGATGCGTATAGGATTCATTAACTGTTATGGCGTTGGATATGTTCCTGATGATTTATAATTATGGGGTTGTGCCGCGATTGCCCTTTGTCGGATCTCAAGCTCGCAGATTTCGCTTCTGCTGCGGACTTCTCGGTCGTCAAGGTACTCTTTCAATTGAACTGGTCGGGAAAAAGTAACGAAACTTAACGAGCTTTTCAGTATCATAGACATTGCATTAGAGTTTTGCAGCTCATGCGACTTGAGCATGATTGCATAAGTGGAGAGCACGCTTATGCATGTCTTATAGCTTTTATAGCTTTGTAATTGGAATCCCACAAGGTTTATTATAAGATAGAGAAAGAGAGAGAAAGAGAGAGTGTGTGTGTGTTTGAGAGAGAGAGAGAGAGCGCATGATAACATATGTTTCCAACGTCTTTTCAGACCTTCGATGATCCTGCCGGCACAGATGTATATCAAGCCCCAGAGATTGTAGCTGGCAAATGCTACACGAGACGGTTGAGATATGGAGCTTGGGTGTATTATTATTACACCTATTATTCAACAGATTTCCATTTACTGGCGCAACACGAAATGCTTTCTTTCACTGCAGTTCAGACTCGGTTATACATTCTACAACACACGAGGCTTCCTGTATCTGATCATGCAAGAGATCTTCTGTTAAACCTCTTACAAATAGATCCAGGGAATAGAGCAAGCTTGCACTCTGTGCTCGCACATCTATGGATTTGTTCTGTAGCTCGAGGAGGACATATAGCTATTCGGAATGATCTTCAGAATCGCACGTTTCGCAATCTACTCCCACCGATGATCAGTTCTTAAGACCAAAACCACTTGTAGCAGGATTACCTTCAACGCCTCAAGCACCTACTGAGAAGCATCCTCCACAACAGTACACGCAGTCGAGAGGAAAGATGGCAAAGGAGAAAATATCTGCCGCTAGCTATAAGCATTCGGTCAGCTTAGTCGCACCGTCTAAGCAGATGTTAGTTCAGCAGACAATAACTGGGGCTAAAGTGTGAATCGGAGCGGATGGACATGGCGTCTTGACGGAGGAGAAAAGATGGATGCAACGTATTCAATATGTGGTTGGAGTTTTATCTCTGTTTAACGAATGCATTAACGGATCCTCGTCAAGGACTTGATGAATTTATTTCATGTACTATTCACTAAAAGCTGATGTAACAAGTTGATATCTGGCTAAGTGTTCATGTGTACTACGATTGAGACTATTATTGTATTGATCCACCGATCATCCTTCTTCTCCTTTATGATAAGGATAACTAGCAGAGAATCTCCTCTAATGAACGATCTCACTCGCAGTACATAAGTTTGCATTCTCATAACTTTGTAGAGAAATCATTTGAGTTGCTTTCAGTTACAATGGGCTTCAGTATTTGCAAGAAGTTTATGAGATTTAATAGTCGGCCCATCTTCCATCTAGGAATCAAAATTCATTTAGAAAATGTTTCGTTTTTATTACGATTCACTACAGTGTGCTCGTATACAAAGATGCAACAATAATGCAAGAAAGGAAGAAGGGGATCCATAGTAGAAGACACAGAGGGATTCACTAATAGTAGAAAGAAGACGCAGAGGGATTCACTAATAGTAGAAAGAAGACACAATGGGGATCCATAGAAGACTCATACTAGAAGATGCATAGAGGTGTAGAGTGGGAACGATATAAACACAAAATGAGGTAAACTTTGCTAGTGTTTTACATGTGCTTCACATGAGTTTCAAAGAGGTTTATGAGATTTAATAGTCGGCCCATCTTCCATCTGGAAATCAAAATCCTTTTTCTCGTTTTTTTTTTAAGATTCATGACTAGTGTGGTTGTATACAGAGATGCAACAATGATGCAAGAAAGAAGGAGATCTATAGTAGAAGACACATGGAGATTTCATTAACACATAGTGTGTGTATGTGAGCCTAAATGTATGTATGTGAGCATAAATGAATGAGTGCATATGTTCGTTTAGAAAGTGTGCATATGCATGTGTATATATGTGCATAAATGCAGGTAAGCATATGAATGTATGCATGTAGATATTAATGAGTGTATATTTATATACATGTATGATATGAATTGAAAGTAATTCATAAAAAACATGAGTGCTTCTTATTTCTCGATAACGAGTACTTACGTTCTTTTTTCTAATGTTTTTTTCTTATCTGAGCATTGAAGAGCACCTAATCTTGACGAGTATTAGGAATGAGAATGTGGAGAGCCACGTAGTAGATGTTGATGGAAGCTGTACCCTTCTACCTAGACTTCTCTACGAGATGAAATTTAAATCCAATTTTCTTAGAACTTAAAAGTCATAAAAATTCATAAGTCGTATATAAGGTTGTTTT
>MU261418.1:17500-22500 GCA_020310875.1 Ceratopteris richardii
AAAGTCGGGGGTAACTAGAAGTTTGCTAAACTTATTTCTCAGTGCATAGTTTATCAATTGAAGTGATTCCACTTGTGATTGGTAGCTTACTAAGGTAAATTAATACTCCCAAAAGGAATTGTTCCAATTTTAAGTGTGCTGGACACACTAAGTAAAAGTCTGAGCAGGTATCACTACAGGAATAGAAAGTTTTTTCTTGATTTTTTGAAGTACCAAGTTATCTGTTTTGGTTTGATCATTACCCAAACCATTTCCAAAGTACATATATGGTTTCTTTGTGTCATTTGGAAGCTAAGCAAGTGTACTAAGCATATCTGAAGAGAAAAGAGGGCAGGTGTGAAGCAGGATTTGCAGCACCAACTGATTTCCTGAGTGCATCCATCCATCACTCTCAACAGTGGTATCAGAGCATAGAAGGTAAACATGGGTGATGGTTTCCCTTCCTTCATTGACAAATTGGATAGAAACAATTATCAGGCTTGGTCATTGAGAATGAAGACGTATCTACAAGGGAGAAGTCTATTTGGATACATATCAGGAGATGAGGAGTTGCCCTCATTCAAGACTAGAGGACTACCTACAAAGGATGAACATGAAAGGCTCAACCAATGGTGTGCAAAGGATGCTTTGGCAAGGTCTTATCTCTTAAACTCTATATCTGACTTTCTTTTACCTCATGTAAGAAACTGTAAGACTTCCCAAGAGACTTGGGAAACCTTGTCAAATTATTTTTCTTCCAACACAAGGGCTAGGAAGAATCAATTATGGATTGAGTTCACAACACTTAGGAAGCAGCCCAAGCAATCAGTCTCAGAGTATGTGACAAAGATCAAAGATGTGGCCGACCAATTAGCAAGCATTGGAGAGGAGATTGAAGAAGAGCAAATAGTCAGGCAAGTGACAAATGGACTCAAGGCAGATGATAAGTGGGAAAGTTTCACCACTGCAATGGACCTCTACATGACATGCATACCCCTGATCTCACAACACTTATGGGCCAACTATTTACACATGAAGCAAAGTTCACCAAAGCTGGAGATCAATCAAAAGGTAATAACCCCTCTGCTCTCTATACTGATAAGAAAGTTAAAGATAAAGGCAAGAAGAAACAGGATGAAGAAGGCTCTACCTCTCAAGCTAATTATGCAGGGAGAGGTAGGTCATCTAGAGGAAGAGGCAGAGGAGGTAAGTCAGGTAGGGGGAGACCCTACAACTCATCACCTTGCAACATCTGTGGATTGTCCAATCATACCACAGATGAATGCTACAAGAATTACAAAAATCAGAGAGGAAGAGGCTACTCAAGAGGAGGATACTCTCAAGGAAGAGGCAGATTCAACCAACATCAAAGCTACAATGGATACAACAATCAATATAACAACAACTACAACAACAACCACAATGGAAACTACCAAGGTGGATTCAGAAATAGAAGAGATTACAACAACTACACAGAGGAGCAGGATGACTCCTTATTGATCATGAACATGACCTCCAAGATAGGTACAAATGATGATCATTTATTTTACATTGACTCAGGATGTTCTAACCATGTAGCTGGCAATGTGGCACTACTTTCTGATTTGGAAGAGCCCAAGGGCAAACATCAGGTACAAACAGATGATGACACTAAACACTCTGTTGTCAAAGTTGGAAATGTGAAGACATGTGATGGTAATCAAAACCTATTAAGCAGGGTACTCTATGTACCAACAATAACTAAGAATTTAATGAGTGTTGGTCAGATTGTGGAGAAAGGTCTGCAGGTCAGATTCACACAACATGGAGCATATGTGGAGGATCCAAAACAAGGTTTCAGAAGGATAGCCAAAGGGGAGAAATCAGGTAGATTATTTACATTTGAGCTAGAAGATACAAAAAACATTGCTTTGTATAATTACAAGGATCAGACACTTTCAGAGTTAGAAATATGGCATAAGAGATTAGGGCACATAGGTGAAAGGACTCTAAAGCAAATGTGCAGGGATCAATGTGTGCTTGGGATACCTAATGTATCCAAGCAACATATGATTTACAAATGTGGATCATGTCAATTTGGTAAGTCTCATAGATTACCCTACTCAAGGAAAGGTTTCATGCATGAAGACTACCTAGACTTGGTACACACAGATGTTTGGGGACCTAGCAAGGACCCTTCCATTTCTGGTTCAAGGTATTATGTGTCCTTCATTGATGACTATAGCAGGTGGACCATTTTATACTTTATGAAGCATAAAGATGAAGTGTTTAATTGTTTCAAGAGGTATCTTGCACTTGTTGAAAATCAAACAGGTAGAAGCTTGAAGAGGCTAAGGTCAGATGGTGGAGGAGAATACTTCTCCAATGAGTTTGAAGATTTCTTGCAGGAAAGAGGCATCAAAAGGGAGATCACTACAAGGTACTCACCTGAACAAAATGGGGTAGCAGAAAGAAGGAATAGACTTATAGTAGAAACAGCTAGGTCTATGCTCAATGAGAAAAAGTTGCCAAATTACCTATGGGCAGAGAGTGTATCCACTGCCACTTATCTCATCAATAGGTTGCCATCCAAATCACTTGATGGCATGACACCATATGAAGCATGGCATGGTAAGAGACCCTCTCTGGATCATTGCAGAATCTTTGGTTGTGTAGCATATGTGCATATTCCCTCACAGGTAAGAGGAAAGCTAGACCCCAAGGCTGAGAAATGTATCTTCATTGGTTATGATTTGAACCAAAAAGGATACAGATTCTACAACCCCACAAACAAAGGGTTCAAGGTAAGCAGAGATGTCATATTTGATGAGAATGACTCATGGTATGAGAATGAATGCAGGAAGGTGAGTCTACCCTATGACATGGAGGAAGATTTTCCAAAGCTTACCAAGGAAGAGCCAACTCAGCAAGAAGATTCAAGCTCAGATGATGATACAATAAACCTTGAAGAATTCAAAGCTTGGAAATCCAAAGGAAAGATGAAGATGAAGCAATTAGAGGATAAGCCAGAAACTTCTACTCAAGCAATGAGGAGATCTCAGAGAGAGAAGAAGAAGCCTATCAGATTTGGGTATGACACATCACTTGTAACTAAACATTCTGTATATCTTGCAAAAGACTTGTTGAATGAAGAACCAGGTACCTATGAAGAAGCAATTACAAAACCAGAATGGAGAGAAGCCATGGATGAAGAGATAGAAGCTCTCAAAGAAAGTGATACTTGGGACTTGGTACCCAAGAAGGATTCTATGAAGGTAATAGGATCCAGATGGATCTACAAACTAAAGAAGAATTCAGATGGAACAATAAACAGGTACAAAGCTAGGTTGGTAGCCAAGGGTTTTGCACAAACCCAAGGCATTGATTATGAGGAGACATTTTCTCCTGTGGCCAAGATGCCAACTATCAGAGTTTTAGTGAGTGTAGCTGCATCCAAGAATTGGAACATGTACCAATTGGATGTGAAGAATGCATTCTTGAATGGATGGATACCTGAAGAAGTCTACATGTCACAACCACCTGGCTATGAAGATCCAAGAAAGGTACATTATGTTTGTAAATTGAAGAAGGCTCTGTATGGTTTGAAGCAGGCACCTAGAGCATGGAATTACAGATTGACTACCTACCTCCTAGATCAAGGATTTGTGATGAGCAAAGCAGACACTTCTCTATTCATAAAGAGAAGTAGTACAGAGGTAATCTACTTATGTGTTTATGTTGATGACATCATCATTACAGGCAATGATGTCAATGGGATTAGACACATCAAAGGACAGATGATGAAAGAATTCAAGATCAGTGATCTTGGACTATTAAAGTATTTCTTAGGTCTTGAATTGGTCTATACAAATTCAGGTATATACATCACTCAAAAGAAGTATGTACAGGATATGGTCAAGAAGTTTGGTTTGCAGGATGCTAAGGTATCTACTACTCCAATGGAGGTTAACCAAAAGCTAAGTGCTCATGAAGGAGAAGAAATCAAAGGCATTACAGGATACCAAAGTATGGTGGGTAGTTTGAACTATGCTACCTTGACAAGAATTGACATAGCATATGGAGTAAGTTTGCTTAGTCAATTCATGCACAAACCAAGGGTACCTCACTTAGAGGCAGCTAAGAAGATCTTGAAGTACCTCAAGGGAACTCAAAGTCATGGTTTGTATTTTCCTTATACATCAGATATTGACATAAAGGTTTACTCAGATGCAAATTGGGCAGGATGCAAGGATGATAGGAGAAGCACCTCAGGATATATTTGTTTTGCAGGGGATAAGCCTATCTCCTGGTCAGCTAAGAAGCAACCTACAGTGGCATTGTCATCCACTGAAGCAGAATATAGAGGGCTTGCCAATGCCACTCAAGAAGCTATCTGGTTGAAGCTTCTATATATAGAGTTAGGTCTACTCACAAGACCACCTATTATCTTTGGAGACAACACTAGTTCTCTTCACCTTGCAGCAAATCCAATTTATCATGCCAGAACCAAACACATAGAGGTTCATTACCACTATGTAAGAGAGAAGCTACTTAGTAAAGAGATTCAATTGACATATGTATCTACTAATATGCAATGTGCAGACTTACTTACAAAGGCATTGGATGGAAATAAGTTATGCAGATTCAAAACTATGATTGGATTACAGGAAGTGATTGAAGAATGAAAGAGAAGACTTAAGCCAAAGTGTTTGGCTTGAGGGGGAGCTGTTGGTGCAATACAAGCCTACACACATTGGCTTGGAACCTTGGACTCATTGAAGATTAGCATGGACAAAGGATTATCTAGGCTTCACTTAAAGGAAGGCTCATGTGAACATATGCTTATATGTTCTTACCTCTTTACCCCTTGTAAAAGTCTAAGTGACTTATCATTTGTTTGTAATCACTTTAAGTTATCCACCTACCTCATTAGTCGTGAAAATTTGAATGTTGAGATGGAGAGAATATCTCCCTACTTTTAGAGGAGAGATTCAAGGGAGCCTAAGTTTGAATTTCAAATTCAAATGATCTCAAAACTCCTA
>MU261418.1:30000-32500 GCA_020310875.1 Ceratopteris richardii
GGATCCAAAACAAGGTTTCAGAAGAATAGCCAAAGGGGAGAAATCAGGTAGATTATTTACATTTGAGCTAGAAGATACAAAAAACATTGCTTTGTATAATTACAAGGATCAGACACTTCCAGAGTTAGAGATATGGCATAAAAGATTAGGGCACATAGGTGAAAGGACTCTAAAGCAAATGTGCAGGGATCAATGTGTGCTTGGGATACCTAATGTATCCAAGCAACACATGATTTATAAATGTGGATCATGTCAATTTGGTAAGTCTCACAGATTACCCTACTCAAGGAAAGGTTTCATGCATGAAGACTACCTAGACTTGGTACACACAGATGTTTGGGGACCTAGCAAGGACCCTTCCATTTCTGGTTCAAGATATTATGTGTCTTTTATTGATGACTATAGCAGGTGGACCATTTTATATTTTATGAAGCATAAAGATGAAGTGTTTAATTGTTTCAAGAGGTATCTTGCACTTGTTGAGAATCAAACAGGTAGAAGCTTGAAGAGGCTAAGATCAGATGGTGGAGGAGAGTACTTCTCAAATGAGTTTGAAGATTTCTTGCAGGAAAGAGGCATCAAAAGGGAGATCACTACAAGGTACTCACCTGAACAAAATGGGGTAGCAGAAAGAAGGAATAGACTTATAGTGGAAACAGCTAGGTCTATGCTCAATGAAAAAAGGTTGCCAAATTACCTATGGGCAGAGAGTGTGTCCACTGCCACTTATCTCATCAATAGGTTGCCATCCAAATCACTTGATGGCATGACACCATATGAAGCATGGCATGGTAAGAGACCCTCTCTGGATCATTGCAAAATCTTTGGTTGTGTAGCATATGTGCATATTCCCTCACAGGTAAGAGGAAAGCTAGACCCCAAGGCTGAGAAATGTATCTTCATTGGTTATGATTTGAACCAAAAGGGATACAGATTCTACAACCCCACAAACAAAGGGTTCAAGGTAAGCAGAGATGTCATATTTGATGAGAATGACTCATGGTATGAGAATGAATGCAGGAAAGTGAGTCTACCCTATGACATGGAGGAAGATTTTCCAAAGCTTACCAAGGAAGAGCCAACTCAGCAAGAAGATTCAAGCTCAGATGATGATACAATAAACCTTGAAGAATTCAAAGCTTGGAAATCCAAAGGAAAGATGAAGATGAAGCAATTAGAGGATAAGCCAGAAACTTCTACTCAAGCAATGAGGAGATCTCAGAGAGAGAAGAAGAAGCCTATCAGATTTGGGTATGACACATCACTTGTAACTAAACATTCTGTATATCTTGCAAAAGACTTGTTGAATGAAGAACCAGGTACCTATGAAGAAGCAATTACAAAGCCAGAATGGAGAGAAGCCATGGATGAGGAGATAGAAGCCCTCAAAGAGAGTGATACTTGGGACTTGGTACCCAAGAAGGATTCTATGAAGGTAATAGGATCCAGATGGATCTACAAATTGAAGAAGAATTCAGATGGAACAATTAACAGGTACAAAGCTAGGTTGGTAGCCAAGGGTTTTGCACAAACCCAAGGCATTGATTATGAGGAGACATTTTCTCCTGTGGCCAAGATGCCAACTATCAGAGTTTTGGTGAGTGTAGCTGCATCCAAGAATTGGAACATGTACCAATTGGATGTGAAGAATGCATTCTTGAATGGATGGATATCTGAAGAAGTCTACATGTCACAACCACCTGGTTATGAAGATCCAAAAAAGGTACATTATGTTTGTAAATTGAAGAAGGCTCTGTATGGTTTGAAGCAGGCACCTAGAGCATGGAATTACAGATTGACCACCTACCTTCTAGACCAAGGATTTGTGATGAGCAAAGCAGACACTTCTCTATTCATAAAGAGAAGTAGTACAGAGGTAATCTACTTATGTGTTTATGTTGATGACATCATCATTACAGGTAATGATGTCAATGGGATTAGACACATCAAAGGACAGATGATGAAAGAATTCAAGATTAGTGATCTTGGATTACTAAAATATTTCCTAGGTCTTGAATTGATCTATACAGATACAGGTATCTACATCACTCAAAAGAATTATGTACAGGATATGGTCAAGAAGTTTGGTTTGCAGGATGCTAAGGTATCTACTACTCCAATGGAGGTTAACCAAAAGCTAAGTGCTCATGAAGGAGAAGAAATCAAAGACATTACAGGATACCAAAGTATGGTGGGTAGCTTGAACTATGCTACCTTGACAAGAATTGACATATCATATGGAGTAAGTGTGCTTAGTCAATTCATGCACAAACCAAGGGTACCTCACCTAGATGCAGCAAAGAAGATCTTGAAGTATTTGAAGGGAACACAAAGTCATGGTTTGTATTTTCCTTATACATCAGATATTGACATAAAAGTTTACTCAGATGCAGATTGGGCAGGATGCAAGGATGATAGGAGAAGCACCTCAGGATATATTTGTTTTGCAAGAGATAAGCCTATCTCTTGGTCAGCTAAGAAGCAACCTACAGTGGCATTG
>MU261418.1:45000-87500 GCA_020310875.1 Ceratopteris richardii
AAATGGGATTACAAGTGACAAGTAATGGGAATCTTTCACTATAGCCTATGATCTCTTCATGGATGTACAATTTCTAGACTTCACCTTCTTGCTTTGAAAACTTTTCAATCAAGAGGCTAACACTAGCGTAAAGGAATGTAAGTTCTATCAACCTAATTCAACTAGTGCTTTGTATGGAGATATGAAAGACAAGAAGGTGAAAGGCTCAAAGAAGGAAGAGCATGAAGAAGAGATATCTAAAGCCATCTTTGCAAGCAAAAGCAAGTGGAAAGGGAAGAAGAAAGGACCAAAGGTCAACATTTTCAACCATGTGCCATCTGTGATAAGAGCAACCACACCACTCAAAACTGCTAGTTCCATTAAAAGATCTAGAAACGAAGTCGAAGAGGTGGATATGGCAACAATAGAGGTACAGGTGGACACAACTTCGACAATAACAATAGAGGCCATAAGACAAGGGACTAAAACAATTATTTTGATGATCAAGAACATGAAAAATCATGGCTTCTGATAAATCTAAGCTACAAGCAAGGTGAAGATAATGATCATTTATTCTACATAGATTCACGATGTTCAAATCATGTTGCATCCAAAATATGTCTCTTATCTGACTTGGGAATTCCAAAGCATAGACATGAAGTACAAACAGGGGATGGCACAAAGCATAATGTTGATAAGATTGATATTTTCAAAGCTTCCAATGGCTATACAAGCATTTAAAGCAAGGTACTTTATGCTCCCACTATTACAAAAAACCTAATAAATGTAGGCCAAATAGTTCAAAAAGGCTTGCGAGTTAGGTTCACCCAACATGGAGCTTTTGTAGAAGATGCATGTCAAGATGTGAAGAAGACACCCAAAACTGAGAAGCATGGTAGACTCTTTTCTTTTGAAGTTGGAGAGACCAAGAACAAAGCTCTTTTGAATTTTGGGTCTCAAACCCCAAGTGAGCCTAAAGTGTGGGATAAGATGTTAGCACATGTGAATGAAAGAACCTTGAAGGATATGTGTAGGGATCAAAGTTTTTGAGGACAACCAAACATACCAAAGAAACACATGATCAACAAATGTGATGCATGTCAGATTGCGAAGACACAAAGATAACCATTCACTTGCAAAGGCGACATCCACAACAATATGCTAGACTTAGTACATACAAATGTATAGGGGCCAAGCCAAGAACCTTCTTTTGTAGGATCAAGGTATTATGTCTCATTTATTCATGAGCCTACTAGATGGACTATTATGTAGTTTATCGAGAGTAAGAATAAAGTGTTTGATTGATTCAAAATATATCTAGCACATGTGGAGAACTGTATAGGTAGATCACTCAAGAAACTCAAATTTGATGGAGGGGGAGAATACTTCTTGAAGGAATTTGATGCTGTTGGCAGTAGTCAAGGAACCGAAGGAGTCACAAGACAAGCAAGCCTACGAAGGGATTCCGAGCGAAGAGACAGCACAAGCAGGCACAGTAGTCAAAGAAGATCTGGCAAGTAGGCCATTTAAATTTTTCAGGCATCAAAGAGTTGGGCACACAAGAAGAAGGAGCAAGTAGGGAGCTCCAGGAAATGTATGTCAAAATGTTAGAAGAAATCCCTACAAAAATAGTGATTTTCATCACTAAAAATCATTGTAAATACCATTTCATATTTTTATAGCTCCATTTTGTGCAAGCCAAGGAGTCCTTGAGCTTGAGGAGCTTTAGAAGTACCTACCTATCAGTTTTCACATTTTTTAGACTCCGTTTGAACCTCCAAATAGGATAGAGAACCTAATTTTTAATTAGACTGGACACTAGGTCTGGACAAGGCCAAAACCTAGTCAAAAACTATAAATAGAGCTAGAGAGCTCATTTTTGAGGTTAGCTTGTAATTGATTTGAACTTGTAAGAGCTTTTTGAAAGTAATCTAAAGAACTCCATTGCTTCTCACTCTTTGTCTTGTCGTGTGTGCGCGTGTGTGTGTATGTGTGTGCATGTTTGTGTGCTTCTCACTCACGCACTTGTGCCTTCACTTGCTCGAGGTCTTCATACCATCCTCTTGTCTTCCCGGATTGACATTAAAGGAGGTGCTACTCGTCACTGAGCTACACCAAATTTTGGCGCCGTTGCCGGGGATCGAGCTTTGAGGACGAGCGTGTGATGGTAAGACGTAGAGTTGACGCGTTGGAGTTATAGGTATTTTCTTCACTTTTTCCTATTTTCTTTTGTTTTTCTCATCACCATCATCATCCTCACCATCTCCCACATCCATCTCCATCATCGCGAAGATTTCAGTTTTTTGGTCATATCACCCTACCCATACCATTCCCTTCATTTCACTTGTGAGAGAGAGCGAGAGAGCGTTTGTGTGCTTGTGGTTTTCTGTGTTTTTTGAGATTTTCTGTAGGAATCAGCATCCCCAGCAGCTGCACCAGCTCGAGTAGGTAAAAAATCTGTCTGTGTAGGTCCCGAGGCGATGATCTCTGTCAATCGCGACCGACAGAAAAAATGCTCTATTTGCTAAACAAAGTACATATCCATGATCTACAGGCCTAGAGCTTCCCAAAAATGTGTTTAAATTTTTGAAATTCCTCAGATTTCTATCAATCGCGATCGCTCTGTCAATCGCGATCGACAAACCACGGCGGACAGACCTGTCAATCGCGATCGGCACGTCAATCGCGATCGACAGAGTCAACGATCGATTGACCACGACTGACAGACCATACGCGTGACACGTGTCAATCGGGATCGAGCCATCAATAGCGATCAAACAGTCAATCGCGACTGACAGCCCCGACGGCTCTATCAATCGCGACCGACACACTCAACGATTGCTTGACCACGACGGACAGAGCCTCGCGAAGGACCTATCAATCGCGATCGACCCATCAATCACGACTGACAGAGTCAACGACCCTTTGACCACGACCGACTGAAAATCCGGGCCACGTGTCAATCGCGATTGACCCATCAATCGCGACTGACAGCCACGACGGACCTGTCAATTGCGATCGACACGTCAATCGCGATTGACCTATCAATCGCGACTGACAGAGCTTGCGAACGCGATAGACGGGCAAATTTGGCTAATATTTTAGGGCAAAAAAGAGTGGTCTATTTTTGAAAAATTGTTGGACAAATACTAGGGCTCATCCTTGCATTGTGAGGCTATTACACGAAGTATTTTGAGAAAGTCCTGTTTGCCTGTTAACCTGTTCTAAATCCTGTTTTAGCACCAAAACCCTGAACGGACATAACTTCCTCATACGAAATCAGATTGCGGTGATTTTTGTTTTGTTGGAAAGCTTGTGGGGAATACAACCAAAACTTCGATGGTTATGGTAGAATTAATTTCAAGATTATTAGATAGGATAATTTGAAGTTGACCATATCCCGTGGTAAAAAAAATTGAGGGTCACTTGGGATTGTTTTCCATAAAGGCAAAAGACAATTGGGTCTGTGAATTACATGCATGAAAGAGATATGTCTGTCAACTGAATTCAATTCTTGAGCTAATTGTGGACTTTTTCAGGTAACTTGAGAGCATCGAAGGGTACTCGAAGCAAGAGTAAGTGCGAGTTTGGGAACACGCTTCCTGGGCATACAAGGGCAACCAAGGGAAGAACTTAAGGTTGGAAATTCTCAACACCCTCTGTCAATCCCTAGCATAGGCTAAGTATGGATAGAGGTTTTGATTAATTAGGAGCACGTTAAGAACAACCAAGTTCAAGGACTCTAATCACTCACGTGTAAGTGTTAGGAGATTACAAATTGCGAAACAACCTAAGGGAAAGAAATTAAATTGAGCGACGCACTCAAAGTACGAGAAAACTTAAGTATTCCTTGCGACGAAGATTAATTGGACAAGAAGTGACACCCTAAGAGCAATTAAAAACCAACAAGTGACTAATACAGAAGAACTCAGCAACGCAAAGTGTACTTGGGAAAATTTGGGATTATTCAATTGGGCTTATGAACCTTAGATCAGGGCGACACCTTGGGAGAGATAGACAAAGTCTTAGATCTTCAGAGGCTAGTGTCAATCATACTGCTAGGTCTTGGGCCCAGCAGTTGAGCCATCATTCGTACTACCCTAGCTCTGAAACGAGCGAGTCTGAGATGTCCCACGGTATGGAGAGACCTACAGGAAGCTCCGGAGTGCCATATTTACATAGGGTAGAAGGCCCTTACAAGACGCAACTTGAATACCTCAGGTCCAACCGATTAGGTGCTAGCATCTACGAGGACCGCCTAGGAAGATCTATGGTCCAGATTAAAAACCCTGACCAATCCATTGGACTAGAGCGCCCAGCTGTCAAGTTTGAAAATGGAGCATACTTGGACAAAGAAGGGACAATATACGTAGTCACCAGTCATCCAGATAGGACAGATGAATTTGGGAATGTAGTTCTAGAAACGGACTTAGGCGACCTAGAGCAAGGAAACATGGGTGAAGAACCTAGAACCCCCCGAGGCAAATCTGTTCTCACAAGGATTATCACACCGGAGTGGATTCCTCAAGATAATAAGAGCATAGATCTCCTTCTGAACCGAGAGACGGATGAAGCCTTTTGGAGATATAGACCTAATCAGCCGAGTGAGGTAGGAACAATCATGGTATATGAGTTCAAAGACCCTGATAGCCCAGGTAGAGTGACCTACTTAGATCACGCTTCAGAAAGAATCTTTGGGGTTACAAAAAATGATAGGCATGCTTACACATGGAAGGGTGAATTCATTTTTCCCCAACCAAGATCGAATGTGTCCTTTGGTCACCAAGGAGTTGGAACCTCCCACACTCATGGAACTCAAAGAGACAGACATAGAGATAGACCGGAGGTAAGCTTTGCCAACCCAGTGGGAAGAGACAGAACGAGAACGGAAACCAATAGAGTGGAACCTGAAGGATTTAGAGCCCCAAGGAATCAAAGGAATACGGATGACTTCCCTCTGCCAAGGCCTAGGGAACACACCAGGATTTTGAGACCGACTCAGTTAGTTAAGTCCATGAAGAATTACTTCGATGGCACAGGAGACCCATATGATCATGTGGCCGAGTTTAGGCAAGTCTTGAGAGCTGAACAAGTTGAGGATCTATTCACGCAATATAATGCCTTTGGTCTAACACTTAGGAACACAGCCCTTACGTGGTTTCAACCATTGAACGAGAGACACTTCAGGAGCATAGACCAGCTCTTAGAGGCTTTCATCACCGAATTCTCTAAGAGTGGCATAAGGCATAATACTTCCTCATTGATATACAGCTTCAAGCAGACCCCTCAAGAGACTGTGAGACTTGCTGGAAGAAGATTTAGGCAGTACCTTGAGAGATGCCCTGTTCCTGAGTTACCCACACCTGCCAAACAAGCGGCTTTATTCTTGGATGGATTGCTAAGTACAAAGTTGAGATCCTATGTGTACTTGAAGGACCCTAGGACCATAGAAGAGTGTGTACGCATGTGCATTGACATCGAGGATAATCTAGGGGAGGAGTTAGAGCTTTCCAAAATCTACAAAGATTCAGATAGTACCTCTAGCCTCTCTTCCTCGCAATCCACATCAATTGAGGAACTTGCGGAGAAAGTAGCTCAAAAACTAGGCGTCTCTAGTAAACAAATTCCTAGATTTGCCCCAGTCAAAAGGTGCTATACTTGCGGTGGTGACCACATGGCGAACGCATGTCCCATTATGGCTCAACCCCAAGTGAATCCTACCAGCCAATATTGCACCATAGAACGGAGATACACAAATCACACAACACAAGATTGCCCATACAATAAGCAAGCAGTTAGGCAAACCTACCCTCAGCCCTATCCACAACAGGGAAGATATCAGAACCAGTACCCCCCACAACAATATGGTAGACCGTAGCAACCCTATCAACAACCCTACCAGAACCACCAAAGGCCACAGCCTGTGTTAGCTCAACAACCTCCAACCCCAGCTAATGTGATTCCTGTAAAGTATGCAGCAACTGAGGAAAATTTGAATAGAGCTATAGTGCCAGTAACACCACTGCTCTCAGAAAGTGATCCTAGTGACCATAGCTATGATTCTACACATATTGATAGTCCCCAGGCTTACTACATGCAATCTCCTGAACATGGTGAGTCCTACTACAGTGAAGAACTAGGCGAACCTAGTTGGGAGCCAGAGTACACAAATGTAATGTACACAAACCCTAACTCTAGGCCCCAACCTAGGCAGGTAAGACCCCCATTCCCTAGAGGACCATGCTACAGATGTCAGGGAGATCACCTCATTCGTGATTGCCCATTACCTCCACCTACACAACCCCAATCAGTGATGATTCAAGGCTTTTGCCAAGATTGTGGGAAAGAGCATCTCTTATGAGATTGCCCTAAGAATCCCAATAATATGCCAAAAATAACTCCAATTAACGTTATTGGGTTAGTAGTAGACTCTACAGGAAGTGTGACGTCCACTGCACCAGTACAGGTAGTCACTAGAGCCCAGGCTTTGCAACAGAACCCAGGAATAGGTCAAGAGAAGAGTGCAGAGGTTAGTGAAACTGAGAGCATAGCCAAGAAACGATCGAGAGCCTGGAGGGATAGTCGAGAAAGAATGAAAAGACAATCGTCTAAAAAGATGAGCGAGTTAGAAGAAAGCATAAGAGAAACAAAAGCCAAAATTGTTGAACTCACCTCTCAAACAAACTCTCACATACCACCACCACCCTCACTTCCATCACCATCTAACCCACCGTCTGTCCACCTACCTCATACCATCCCACCACCCCCTACAGTAGGGTCAGTGTTAGCTAAGCCCACTCCTGAAGACATAGACATGATGCTTAAGGCATATTAGGCCAGAATCCAAGAAGGGCCAAATGTGACGGATCATGACAAGTGCTACCCTAGAGCTGACCTAGAGATAGAGAGAACCAAGCTATGTCCGAAAATGGTCGCATTGGCTCAGACCATGTTTGAAGCCAGTCGCCTTTTCAATTACTCAGGATCCACTAAGACACAATTGCACTTGGATGGACTCCTAGAGAAGTTAGAGAGTATAATTGCAAGATCTGCCAAGGAAGAAAAAACTCAAGAAAGAGTTGAGGCAAATAAAAGAATAAGCCTACCCCCACAGGAAGCCCATGTGCCTAACTCTACGGAGCCAGACACATCATCTTCTATGAATAGGTTCACTCCAAAATTCCTCCGAGAGATTCAAGAAGACAAATGGGCTAAAGAAAGTGAAGTCCCTCCTCCCATTGAACTTGTGGATGACATGCAGGATCAATTCCCACAAGATATTCCTTCCATTTATGGAGAGCAGGAGAGCACCCGGTCCCAAGAGAGATTAGACTTTGAGTCTAATTCTTTACATGAATTACCCCACTTCACAGGCCCATGGGAAGCCAAGTCGACCTGTATGAGAGCACCCATAGTCATGGTAAGAAACGAAGACTCAGTCATACCTAGGAATACGGAAGTAGTGAAAACACTAAAGTGCAGTGCAACCTCACTTTAGAAGAGCTACTCAAAGTTAGGCCAGAGTTATGGAAACATGTAGCCAAACAAGTACCAGAGATAGCAAAACGTCGTTCCCAGGTAGGTTCTCAGAGGACAGTGCCAGAAATTCCTCTAGACAAGATAGGAGATATGAGTGAAGGTGAAGAAGGAAACACCTATCTTCCCATTACCCATCAGGGGTACACAACCAAGGCAATTCTAGACTTAGGTGCAGGAGTTGCTATTGCTACCACTTCCCTATGGAAGCGGTGGGGCAAGCCAGCACTCAGGCCCACGAGGATGAAATTGCAAATGGCCGATGGCCATATAGAAAGACCTTTAGGACTGCTGGAAGGAATAACTCTCACTACTGAGCACACGTTTGCTATATGTGACTTCAACAAAAATCATGCCTATGAGATGATTTTGGGAAGACCATTTATGCGACAGTTGCAAGTGGTACAGGACTGGGGAACCAACTCCTTGTATTTGCAACACTTAGGTGTTACAACCAAAGTCAATCTCAAAGATTACTCTCATAGAGATGTCCCTCCTATCCAATGGAATCCCATCCATAGAGCCAAAGATGACACGGAATCGGTGCATTCCATAGGATCAAGATCCTCATGGATGCATGAAGACACCCACTTATGGATGTGTCAACAAGCAGTAGAAGAGGAGAAGAGAGAAAAAGCCAGAGAGATAGGTGCAAAAGAAACACATAGATCCATTCAAGACCCAGCCTATGCACCTGTAGTATTTCCTGATGAAGAATTTGAACCCCACGGCTGGGCAGAAATCCTAGCAACCATGGATGTAGCCATCAATGAAGAACAATGGACACCCCACTATGATGAGGATGGCTATGACATTTCAGTCTTCTCCATAGATCCAATCATGGGAGATGCAGTTTTAGAAGAGTGTGAACCTAGCCCTGATGCATTTGAGGATGCAAGTGACTCCGATCTAGAGTCAATCATTATGGACCCACCTTTTGCATCAGATGAAGAATACTTCTATGAAGTAGAATTTCAACCCCAGAGGCATGGAGAGCTAACAAATGATGTAAGGCTAGCCACACATGTGACCCCGAAGGAAGAAGGAAAGAAAAGAAAGAAGAGAGAAGTCACACCAGAAGAGGAAGAATCCTTGTTTGAGGTCCCTAAAAACTTTAAAAAGTATGAGATAGATGACAGGAGAGTCATGATAAGAATTCCTAAACGAGAGGCACAATCAGGGGAAGCCTATGATAACAAAGAAACCACCAAGAAAATAGTAGTGGCCCTAGAAGAAGGAGAGGAGAGATGCACGTACATAGGCCATGACCTAACAGAGGAAGAAGAGCATGCGTTAATAGACTTGCTAAGAGAATACAGAGATGTATTCGCTTGGAGTTACAAGGATTTGAGGGGTGTTGACCCAAACATATGCTCACACACAATTCCCATGAACTTAGACGCAAAACCCTCTAAGCAAAAGCCATACACATATAATGATAATTATGCGGCCAAGATCAAAGAAGAGATAGATCGTCTGGTAGAAGCCGGATTTATCTATGAAATTGAGCACACTGAGTGGGTATCCCCCATTGTAGTGGTGCCCAAGAAGAATGGAAAGCTACGTGTATGCATTAACTTGAAGAAGGTTAATGCAGCCACTATTAGAGATAAATATCCACTTCCTATCACTGAACATCTCTTAGAAAGAGTAGCAGGCAAGGAAGTGTACAGCTTCCTTGATGGATTTTTGGGCTACAATCAGGTAGCCATTGCACCAGAAGATCAACACAAGACGGCTTTTTCCACAGAGTGGGGCATATTTGCCTTCCGGGTGATGCCATTCGGGCTTACCAATGCTCCTGCAACCTTTCAGAGACTGATGTGTCACGTGTTTAAAGAGTCCTTGAGGAAAAATTTGGAAGTCTATGTTGATGATCTGTGCGCTCATTCCAACATTAGACAGACCCATATACCTGAACTCAGACAAATCTTTGATAAATGCAGAGAATATCAAGTCTGCCTGAACCCAAAAAAGTGTGTTTTCATGGTCAGGCAAGGCAAAATTCTAGGACACATAGTGTCTAAGAACGGCATATCCACGGACGAAGAGAAAGTGAGAGCTATAGCCGAGTTACCTAAGCCAAAGAATGTCAAGGAAGTACAAGCTTTCATGGGGCATTGTGGTTATTACCGACGGTTTATACACATGTATGCCATCATAGCAAAGCCTCTGTATGGAATTTTGACTAATTTTGAGTGGACTGAGGAATGTGAGAAGTCCTTCAATGAGCTTAAACGGCCATTATGTTCTACACCAATCTTGACCACACCCGATTGGAATAAGCCTTTCCATGTTCATGTTGATGCATCCAATTATGCTATTGGGTGTGTATTTGCACAGCCTACAGGTGAAGGTAATATGGATCTTCCAATTGCCTATGTGAGTAGACAATTGAATGCGGCTGAACGGAACTATACAACCACCGAACGAGAAGGATTAGGCATGGTATATGCAGTTAAAAAGTTTAGACATTATTTGCTTGCAAATAAGTTTAAATTTTTTACTGACCATCAGGCACTGCTATATCTCGTGAACAAGCCATGCAATACAGATTAGTAAGATGGTTTCTCTTACTAATGGAATATGACTTTGAGGTAGTAGTGAGGAAAGGCAGAACTCACCTGAGAGCAGATCATCTCTCAAGGCTCACATCCGGAGAAGCCCCACAAGGAGTATCAGATGACTTACCTGATGCTTACTTGTTTAATTTGGAAGTTGTACCTCAGTGGGCTAAGCCATTAGTGCCAGTACTGACCTACAGGCCTAATCACCCAGTCATAAACACTCAAGGTAGAGAGGTAGTAAGAGCCCAAAAGTACCACATCATGGCAGGAAGCATGTACAAATAGACAGACCAAGGGATATTGGCTTGTTGTGTGGAAGAGGACGAGTACGCTAAATGGTTGCAATTAGCACATGTCGGTGCATTAGAGCAACACTACTCAAAGCAACGAACCCTACAGACACTAAGGAGACTTGGAGTGCATTGGCCGACAATGGAAGCTGATGTCCAAAAGTTGTGGAAGGAATGCCCAATCTGTTGCACTAAACCACCTGTGGAACATGCCACTCTTTATCAAGTGTCCATAGTGCCAGATTGGAGTGAACCATTAGTGGATTTCCTGAGGACGAGAACATTCCCTCAAGATATGACCCTGACGAGACAAAGAAGTCTAGAACAAGAAGCCCTAGATTACTCACTCATTGGTGATAATCTATACAAGCGTGGTAAAGATGGTTACCTGAGACTATGTGTCCATGAGAGTGAATATCTCCACATCTTGGAAACTACTCACCAAGGTGTAGCAGGAGGACACTTTGGACCAGATCGGGTGATCAAGGCAATACTATTTGCGGACTTCTAGTGGCCGACCCTTCACATGGATGCACATACCTATGTGAAACGATGTGATGTTTGTCAAAGAACTCAGTATCCGATACGCAAAGATGAGATGCCACTAAAACCTATGATGGGTGGAAGTGCATTCTCTAAGTGGGGAATAGACTTTGTAGGTCCTATTAATCCCCCAGCCAAGGGTTCACATGCTGAATACATCATTGTTGCGACAGACTATCTAACAAAGTGGGTCGAGGTAAAAGCTACGACAAAGAACGATGCTCAGACAACTGCTAAGTTCCTATTTGAGAATGTGTTCACAAGATACGGGCTACCTATAGAGCTGGTAAGCGATAGAGGCACTCACTTCTTGAATGAAGTTATTGAAAATCTACTCCAAGAGTTCTTGGTAGTACATAAGAAGTCTGCCCCCTATCACCCACAAGCTAATGGCCAGGCCGAAAGCACCAACAAGATTCTATGCAATGTGCTTACCAAATTGGTAAATAATAAACGCTCTGATTGGGACAAACAGCAACACCATGCTGTTTGGGCATACCGAGTGGCCTATAAAACGGTACTCCAAGCCACACCCTTTCAGATGGGATTTGGCCAAAATGTAGTGCTACCGTTGGACTTCTTAATACCTACCTTGAAAGTGGCACAGGAGCATGAGTGGACGGGTCATGAACTCTCTTCGAGGAAACAACATGCGAGGAAGCTAGAAAAACGTGGTTACGGACCCATGATCATAAACAGGATTTTGACTAGTGGAGCAGTACAACTGGCCACTTTAGAAGGCGATATTCTCCCTAGCTACATCAGTGGGTGCAGAGTCAAGCTGTATCAAGAACCTCTCACAGAAGAAATTCTCAGTTGACTCAACACTGCTAAGAAACGCAAAGAAGAAGAAAAACAAGTTCGAGAAGAAGCTCAAGCAGAAGCTTTAGAACGCATCAGAAGGATGAAGTTGAGACGGCAGGGTAGGGATCAACCTAGGACAGGTGCCTATGAGGATCCAGGATATCATGTGGCAATGTGTGAAGTCTCAGGAATAAGTCCCCAAAGAATAATAGATTGACGTCCTTTTGTGACTTTAGAGATAGGACAAGGAGTTAGTGCAAAAACAGTGCGAGCATTAATTGACTCAGGTGCAGCCACTAGTGCTGTGCGACTTTCTTACTGTCGAGAATTGAGATTAAAAGTCAATCCTCTAGAAGCATATCTCATTGGATTGGGAGGTGTGGAAACCCCTTGCATGGGCGAGGTGGAACTTCCCCTCTCCATTCAAGATGTTCCAACGACAGTTAAGGTACTAGTGTGTCAAGATGAGGATCTCACTGAGCCTCTGGTCTTTGGTCAAGACTGGATCTATGACCATGCAGTCAACTTGAACCTAAGAAGTGGACTTCTTCAGGTATGGGTGAATCAAGGTCGAATTACAGTTGAGTTAGATAATGGAGCACTCAAGGAACTAGAAAAGGCACAGACTCCTGGTACTTCCAGGGGTACACATGAAGTTGACCATGTTGTTCTTGTCCAAAGCTATGTGATGCAGAGGAATGGAGATCTCAATAAAGAAGTCAAGGCCTCGACGGAACTCTCTTCTTTTCCAAAGGCCAGAGGGAAGCAGCAACCAAAGGCAGATCAATTACTGAGGACTACCTATGTGGGAGGCCAAAAGAACGTGCGAAGAAGAATGACTCAGCCATTGAAACAACTGTGGGTGCGAAAAGGAGAGCGGTCTATTACAGTCAAGCGACAACTATCGTCTCAACTTCCTATTAGTAATCAACGACATGATACTAATAAGAAGACGTCCAAAACTTCTTTTGAGAAAGTGAAATCTATCTGGGTGCCCAAGAAGTCGATGAAGGTTGGCCCACAATCAAGAAAAATTTGGGTGCCTAAGACTTGCTTGCGGGCTCAACTAGTCCCGCACGAATCACATCATGCACGACAGGGTTCACTCACTCAAGGAGTCGTTACCCACTCTTGTTTAATACGCACGAACACACAGTCGCCCAGAGGCACACACATACTCACTTGTAAATGGGTCCCAAAGACGCATCATCCCCAAGCAGAATTACTCATACAACCCTCCAGAGTCTCCACAAAACCAAAACCGAAAGCCATCCATTGTGTTTGGCAACCTAAGACTTGTAATAAACCCCCCAACCCCCATTTGTAAATTCATCTCCACTTGCTAACTACATCACTCATACACTGCATCTTTCCATCTAACTCCTAGGACTATCCATTCATTAACTACACACACAGTCATCGAGCACTTACTGACCCACTAACCCATTTCTCACCTCATGCTAATGTTGTAACGGGGACAAAAAAAGTGTTCTATCTTGTCCATTACAATATTAACGCATGATCTATATTCTCACAGAACCAGCAAGCAAGCAATAACAATGGCAGAAGCAGGAGGCACCAGTTCCCAGGCAAGGTCTAGCGCACAGATTGTGGACATCGAAACTCTCCTCCTGGAACCACCACTCACCGAGAGGCCTCAAGAACTTCAGGCGGTGCATGTTCTCCCTATTCAGGACCCTCCTCAGGGACACACTTCTCAGGTGGGGAAACATGCTCATTGGTTTAGTGATGTCGCGGGACCATTGGGTGATGGCACCTACTTTTGGGAGGCAGAAATTGAATTCAATGGCAAATGGGGACGTTACCATTTCTTCACTCGCGAATTTGAAAACTATTAGAATGCAGAAGTAATGCGATCAGTTTGGACCAAAGCGGGATTGGATAGCTACTTCAGAGCACATTTGCCTAAGCCAGATTTCCTTCGCTGCTCCTATTTTATCAGTACTATCACTCCTAGCAGAGCCAAGGGAGGCGATAGCACTTTTGTGCTACCCTCACTATTGCCAGGCCACGAACTCAAGAGATTCAAACTGACCCTCAATCTGGTAAGAGCAGCATTGAACATGCAAGGAATGCATATTCCCATTGAGAAAGAAACGATGGTTCCAGGCAGGATGAAGCATAAAGACCTCAACAAATTGAGCAATGACACCTACCATTGCTCTCCACTTACGAACTATTGTGCAACATTTTGCTTTTCCCGCACAAGAACGATTCACTATGCCACCAAAAAAGATATGGTTCAATTTGTACTTGGCGGAGACAGAGAATCTCACCATCAACATACCGCACTGGGTCATCAATCAAATACACCTAGCCCATCAACGGTGGAATAAGAAACAGAAAAATGTACTTCATGGATGTTGTGCTCTCACAAGAATAATTTACAGGTGCTTAGCGTACGACATGCCCATCCAAAGAGCACTAGTATGGTCCAGGGCTCAAGAACTCCAAAGACGACTATCAATAGCGGGTCCTCCATCGAAGAAGATGAGAGGGGGAGTTCAATTACCATGCGCTCAACCAAGAGGAGCCACTACCACACCCGAGGTGACTCCTCCCCAAACGAGACGTGTCCAACCATTCACCATTCGTCTACCCAGACCAAGTGCAGAAGGACCCAACCTGGTGTTTCCTCCTATTCCAACAGACTTGGAATTCCCTCAAGGTTACACCCTTGCTGATCTAACAGATGAAGAAATCACCCATTTGATCAATGAATCTAACCTGGGGACAGAAGCGGAGCAGACCCAAGAACAACAACCCACGACTACAACTTCAGCCCCGACCCAACTGGGAGTAGTAGAAGTAGAAGACGATGAAGAAGAGACAAAAGAACAAGAGGCACAAGAGGAGTATGATCAAGAATATGAAGAACTTTTAGAACTAGCAAGTGCCCCGGCATACTCGGCCCAAATAAAAAGATTATACGAAACTATGAAGCGAGTCCAGGAGCAACACAAGCTGTCGCTCGAAACAGGAAAGATGATCATGAGTCAAATGTTAGCTGAGGAAGGTGTGGATGACATGTTCATAGAATCAATGAACCTGCACGCTGATGCAGTGGGCTTAGATGAGGTTGTTCATGTAGCCATGACTTATATTAATCGATTTGAGAAATGTGTGCCTACCCGTCCTATGCGATCTGGCAAACAAATACACATCAACGTATCAGAACCAGGAGGCAACACACAAACAGAAGAACATCAGGAGGAACCACTCTCACCACCCACCTCACCTCTCACTACACATGTCATCTCACCATCTAGCACCACCACACCCATTTCTGCCATTACCACATTCGTCATGGGAATTCCTCTCTCTCCTGGAATCCAAGTCGGAGGAGTTACCATGCCCACCTACACAACACTCTTCACAAATATCACATCCACCCCACCCACTGTTCCCATCTTTACAGTCACACACACATTCGACACAATGGAGACATCACCAGCTACCGCACCACTCCCACCCCCCACACAACCTCAATCTCCCATACCCCCTCCACCTACCTCACCACTTGATTCCACAACATTCACAACTCCCTTCCCCTTCCCCATCCCCCCTGCATCTTCATCTTTCCCTGCATCGTTTAATGTAAATAGTATATTCATAGCTTTACATCAATGCATGTATCAACTTCAGAGTGAGTACCAAGCTTTAGAAGACCGTCATCATCAGCTGACGACGAATCATCAACAACTACAAAGACGGCTTACCAGTATAGAAGAAGAAAATGCAGAACTCAATCAACGCTACACCACTCTCGAGCAAGCTCATCCCCTCCTGGAGGCACCCCAACCATCACAAGAGTTAGGTGTCAAACAACTCGAAGCCTTACTGGAGGTTTACCAAATAGACAACCTGAGAGTCCGGTGAAATCTCACTCTACTCCGAAAACATATGGCTACCGCCCTTGAAGAAAACAAATGTTTGCAGAAACAAAACGAAGAAAACCTGGAAGCTGCCATGGAAGGCTCTCCCCATGAAATCGACCCAGAACAATTCAAAGCAGTTCCCTCAGAGACCATGAAAACCATCTTGGAAAGCTATGCTGATTTATTAGAAGCACATGATGATTTAGAAAGGGAACGGGATGAACTACGCAGCCAGCTTAGGGAACAGGAGGCTCACCCCAAAGTCATAGAAAGGACCTCGACTGTAGAGGAAGTAAAGGCATTGACAGAGCAGGTGGCGGAGCTGCAGAAAAAGTTATTGGAATATGAAAGGCAGCCCTCTCCAGTTGTATAACCAGAGCCTGAGGAATTAGTACCCATTGAGGTGGACGAAACGTATGAGGAACCATATGTTCCTATGCCGATGCCAGGTGGTGCACAGCCTCAAAAGGAATGGACACGTTAGAAGTGGAAGTACCTGAATGGCTCCAGACACTAGAGAAAACAACAACAATCCATGAAGATCGAGTGGCAATTCAAATCCAATCAATGGCAAAGTTAGAAGACACCATCATAAACTCAGAATATTTCCGCAGCATGTCTCATCATAGATGGATCGGCACCAACGTGCCATATTATGTACTCCTTGCAGATTACAACGCAGAGATCCAACGTAGATGTGGCAAACCTCCAACTTTCGCCACACAATTTGGGCCCAATGATATCCCAGAAAGTGCTAAGAAAGGATCCATTCATCAACCCACCTGGAGAATTCGTCTTCTTGAGACCTACCCAGAGATGGTTCGTACTTGGAATAACATGCCACTTTTTATTAAATACAATCCTTGTTATGTTCCAGTCTTCCGCAGGCGCACCTGACCAGAGTTTACAATTGCCGTCAAGAACATCAAAGGTTGTGCAAAGTGGTTAAACTATGTTTATCTAGCACCTCCACAAGGCCCTCCCACTGTGAATTATATGATTTCTACCATCCGCCACTGGAGCACTCGACTACGGAATACCCCCGATGTGATGGCCCAAATGTGCATGAAAATCTTTGAACTAATGCTAATCACATTCAGGACATTCAAGAATATTAAAAACCCCCACTTCTCAGGTGTCGGATTTCTTACAGGAAACCAAGATCTTGTATACGACATCAGCACCACCCCATCAATAGAGGTAATATATGCTTGGCACGCCAGAATAAAGTACCTCCCAACTTGCTTTAAACAGACATTCGAGGAGATGTTCATAATAGGATTCTGGGAATATCACTCAGAAATATTTGTACCCAGGCCCTCACATCTCCTCCACTTATTTGCTGTGGAGAGAACCATCCATTCAGAACAACTGAGGGTGCCACATCCGGACGTACTAGGTGTTGGGAGTGATGGTTGATGCACTCAAGAAATGAGTTGATGCTGCAAAACCTGCTTCACATCTGCCCTCCTTTGATTCCAGATATGCTTAGTACACTTGCTTAGCTTCCAAATGACACAAAGAAACCATATATGTACTTTGGAAATGATTTGTGTGATGATCAAACCAAAACAGATAACTTGGTTCCTTCACAAATCCAAAATCTTACTATTTCTGTAATGATACCTTCTCAGTG
The DNA here is from genome assembly GCA_020310875.1 of Ceratopteris richardii. NCBI lineage: Eukaryota > Viridiplantae > Streptophyta > Polypodiopsida > Polypodiales > Pteridaceae > Ceratopteris > Ceratopteris richardii. The sequence continues at coordinate 62,255 of MU261418.1, forward strand.
TTATGCTCAGTGTGACCAGCACACTTAAAATTGAAACAATTCCTTTTGGGAGTATTAAAGTACCTTAGTAAGCTACCAATCACAAGTGGAATCACTCAAATTGATAAACCATACACTGAGAAATAAGTTTAGGAAAAATCTGATTACCCCCGACTTTTTAGGAACTCTGCAGACACAGACCAGTGTGCACTTCGAAGCGGATTTCTCCCAAATGGCTGAATGAAATCTTCTGAAATTTTGTATGCTTGTAGTAGACCTTGAGCTGGTTCCAATGAGCTATAGATCTCTTGATTTGGTTCAGTGAGCACTGAGAAATGCTCCTTGGAAGTTGACAGACTTGAAGTAGAAAGCACAGAGAACTAGAGATGATGAATGTGTATATATCTATTGATTGATATGATTATACAAGCTCATTAGCATGCCAAGCATGGCTAATTGAGGGGTGGTGGTGTAGGCTATGGAGTAGCACTAACACACACACAGTTACAATGAGAAAATACCTCAGGGAGTGAGCTTAATTGACTGGACTAACCGCGACTTTTTGATTGTAGCTTTTATAGGAGTTTGATGGTGATTTGAATTTCAAAATTCAAACTTAGGCTCCCTAGAATATCTCTACTAAAAGTAGGGAGATATTCTCTCCATTAAATCATTCTCTTTTCCACGACTAATGAGGTAGGTGAGTGTCTAAAGTGATTACATATGAATGCCAAGTCATATAGACTTTTACAAAGGGGTAAGAAGGTAAGAACATCTAAGCACATGTTCATGTAAACCTTGCTGCAAGTGAAGCCTTGATAAAGCTTTGTCCAAGTTAGTCTTCCATGATTCCAAGCCAATGTGTGAAGGCTTGATATGCACCAACAGCTCCCCCTCAAGCCAAACACTTTGGCTTAAGTCTTCATCTTCAATCTTCAATTACTTCCTGCAATCCAATCATAGATTTAAATCTGCATAACTTGTTTCCATCTAATGCCTTTGTAAGTAAATCTGCACATTGCATATTAGTAGACACATATGTCAATTGAATCTCTTTGCTAAGTAACTTCTCTCTCACATAGTGGTAATGAACCTCTATGTGTTTGGTTCTAGCATGATATATTGGATTAGCTGCAAGGTGAAGAGAGCTAGTGTTATCTCCAAAGATAATTGGTGGCCTTGTATATAGGCCTAACTCTGTATATAGAAGCTTCAACCAGATAGCTTCTTGAGTGGCATTGGCAAGCCCTCTATACTCTGCTTCAGTGGATGACAATGCCACTGTAGGTTGCTTCTTGGCTGACCAAGAAATAGGCTTATCTCCTGCAAAACAAATGTATCCTGAGGTGCTTCTCCTATCATCCTTGCATCCTGCCCAATCTGCATCTGAGTAAACTTTAATGTCAATATCTGATGTATAAGGAAAGTACAAACCATGACTTTGAGTTTCCTTCAGATACTTCAAGATCTTCTTTGCTGCCTCTAGGTGAGGTACCCTTGGTTTGTGCATGAATTGACTAAGCACACTAACTCCATATGCTATGTCAATTCTTGTCAAGGTAGCATAGTTCAAACTACCTACCATACTTTGGTATCTTGTGATGTCTTGGACTTCTTCTCCTTCATGAGCACTTAGCTTTAGGTTGACCTCCATTGGAGTAGTAGATACCTTAGCATCCTGCAAGCCAAACTTCTTGACCATATCCTGTACATATTTCTTTTGAGTGATATATATACCTGAGTTGGTGTAGACTAACTCAAGACCTAAGAAGTACTTCAATAATCCAAGATCACTAATCTTGAATTCTTTCATCATCTGTCCTTTGATGTGTCTAATCCCATTGATATCATTACCTGTAATGATGATGTCATCAACATAAACACATAAGTAGATTACCTCTATGCTACTTCTCTTTATGAATAGAGAAGTGTCTGCTTTACTCATCACAAATCCTTGGTCTTGGAGGTAGGTTGTCAATCTGTAATTCCATGCTCTAGGTGCCTGCTTTAAGCCATACAGAGCCTTCTTCAATTTACAAACATAATGTACCTTTTTTGGATCTTCATAGCCAGGTGGTTGTGACATGTAGACTTCTTCAGATATCCATCCATTCAAGAAAGCATTCTTGACATCTAATTGGTACATATTCCAATTCTTGGATGCAGCTACACTCACCAAAATTCTGATAGTTGGCATCTTAGCCACAGGAGAAAATGTCTCCTCATAATCAATGCCTTGGGTTTGTGCAAAACCCTTGGCTACCAACCTAGCTTTGTACCTGTTTATTGTTCCATCTGAATTCTTCTTTAGTTTGTAGATCCATCTGGATCCTATTACCTTCATAGAGTCTTTCTTGGGTACCAAGTCCCAAGTATCACTTTCCTTGAGAGCCTCCATCTCTTCATCCATGGCTTCTCTCCATTCTGGTTTGGTAATTGCTTCTTCATAGGTACCTGGTTCTTCATTCAACAAGTCCTTTGCAAGATATACAGAATGTTTAGTTACAAGTGATGTGTCATACCCAAATCTGATAGGCTTCTTCTTTTCTCTCTGAGATCTCCTCATTGCTTGAGTTGAGGATTCTGGTTTATCCTCTAGTTGCTTCATCTTCATTTTCCCTTTGGACTTCCAAGCCTTGAACTCTTCAAGATTTATCGTATCATCATCATCTGAGCTTGAATCTTCTTGCTGAATTGGTTCTTCCTTGGTGAGCTTTGGAAAATCTTCTTCCATATCATAGGGTAGACTAAACTTCCTGCATTCATTTTCATACCAAGAGTCATTCTCATCAAAGATGACATCTCTGCTTACCTTGAAACCTTTGTTTGTTGGGTTGTAGAATCTGTATCCCTTTTGGTTCAAATCATAACCAATGAAGATGCATTTTTCAGCCTTGGGGTCTAGCTTTCCCCTTACATGTGAGGGAATATGCACATATGCAACACAACCAAAGATTTTGCAATGATCCAGAGAGGGTCTCTTACCATGCCAAGCTTCATATGGTGTCATGCCATCAAGTGATTTGGATGGCAACCTATTGATGAGATAAGTGGCAGTGGATACACTCTCTGCCCAAAGATAGTTTGGTAACTTCTTTTCATTAAGCATAGACCTAGCTGTTTCCACAATGAGTCTATTCCTTCTTTCAGCTACCCCATTTTGTTCAGGTGAGTACCTTGTAGTAATCTCCCTTTTGATGCCTCTTTCCTGCAAGAAATCTTCAAACTCATTGGAGAAGTACTCTCCTCCACCATCTGACCTTAGCCTCTTCAAGCTTCTTCCTGTTTGATTTTCAACAAGTGCAAGATACCTCTTGAAACAATTAAACACTTCATCTTTATGCTTCATAAAGTATAAAATGGTCCACCTGCTATAATCATCAATGAAGGACACATAATACCTTGAACCAGAAATGGAAGGGTCCTTGCTAGGTCCCCAAACATCTATGTGTACCAAGTCTAGGTAGTCTTCATGCATGAAACCTTTCCTTGAGTAGGGTAATCTGTGAGACTTACCAAATTGACATGATCCACACTTGTAAATCATGTGTTGCTTGGACACATTAGGTATCCCAAGCACACATTGATCTCTGCACATTTGCTTTAGGGTTCTTTCACCTATGTGCCCTAATCTCTTGTGCCATATTTCTAACTCTGAAAGTGTCTGATCCTTATAATTATACAAAGCAATATTCTTGGTGTCTTCTAGCTCAAATGTAAATAATCTACCTGATTTCTCCCCTTTGGCTATCCTTCTGAATCCATGTCTTGGGTCCTCCACATATGCTCCATGTTGTGTGAATCTGACCTGCAAACCTTTCTCCACAATCTGACCAACACTCATTAGATTCTTGGTGATGGTTGGTACATAGAGTACTCTGCTCAATAGATTCTGGTTGCCATCACATGTCTTCACATTCCCAATCTTAACAACAGAATGTTTAGTGTCATCACCTGTTTGTACCTGATGTTTGCCCTTGGGCTCTTCCAAATCAGAAAGTAGTGCCACATTGCCAGCTACATGGTTAGAACACCCTGAGTCAATGTAAAATAAATGATCATCATTTGTACCTGCCTTGGAGGTCATATTCATGATCAATAGGGAGTCATCTTGCTCCTCTGTGTAGTTGTTGTAGTCTCTTCTATTTCTGAATCCACCTTGGTAGTTACCATTGTGGTTGTTGTTGTATTGGTTGTTGTATCCATTGTAGCCTTGGTGTTGATTGAATCTGCCTCTCCCTTGAGAGTATCCACCTCTTGAGTATCCTCTTCCTCTCTGATTTTTGTAGTTCTTGTAGCATTCATCTGTGGTATGATTGGATAATCCACAAATGTTGCAAGGTGATGAGTTGTAGGGTCTCCCCCTACCTGACTTACCTCCTCTGCCTCTTCCTCTAGATGATCTACCTCTCCTTGCATAATTAGCTTGGGAGGTAGAGCCTTCTTCATCCTGTTTCTTCCCTTTACCTTTATCTTTAACTTTCTTATCAGTATAGAGAGCAGAGGGGTTGTTACCTTTTGATTGATCTCCAGCCTTTGTAAACTTTGCTTCATGTGTAAATAGTTGGCCCATGAGTGTTGTGAGATCAGGGGTATGCATGTCCATATAGAGGTCCATTGCAGTGGTGAAACTTTCCCACTTATCATCTGCCTTGAGTCCATTTGTTACTTGCCTGACTATTTGCTCCTCTTCAATCTCCTCTCGAATGCTTGCTAATTGGTCTGCCACATCTTTGATCTTTGTCACATACTCTGAGATTGATTGCTTGGGCTGCTTCCTAAGGGTTGTGAACTCAATCCACAATTGATTCTTCGTAGCCCTTGTGTTGGAAGAAAAATAGTTTGACAAGGTTTCCCAAGTCTCTTGGGAAGTCTTACAATTCCTTACATGAGGTAAAAGAAAGTCAGATATAGAGTTTAAGAGATAAGACCTTGCCAAAGCATCCTTTGCACACCATTGGTTGAGTCTTTCATGTTCATCCTTTGTGGGTAGTCCTCTGGTCTTGAATGAGGGCAATTCCTCATCTCCTGATATGTATCCAAATAAGCTTCTCCCTTGTAGATAGGTCTTCATTCTCAATGACCAAGCCTGGTAATTGTTTCTGTCCAATTTGTCAATGAATGAAGGGAAACCATCACCCATGTTTACCTTCTTTGCTCTGATACCACTGTTGGGAGTGATGGTTGGATGCACTCAAGAAATGAGTTGATGCTGCAAAACCTGCTTCACATCTGCCCTCCTTTGATTCCAGATATGCTTAGTACACTTGCTTAGCTTCCAAATGACACAAAGAAACCATATATGTACTTTGGAAATGATTTGTGTGATGATCAAACCAAAACAGATAACTTGGTTCCTTCACAAATCCAAAATCTTACTATTTCTGTAATGATACCTTCTCAGTGTTATGCTTAGTGTGACCAGCACACTTAAAATTGAAACAATTCCTTTTGGGAGTATTAAAGTACCTTAGTAAGCTACCAATCACAAGTGGAATCACTCAAATTGATAAACCATACACTGAGAAATAAGTTTAGGAAAAATCTGATTACCCCCGACTTTTTAGGAACTCTGCAGACACAGACCAGTGTGCACTTCGAAGCGGATTTCTCCCAAATGGCTGAATGAAATCTTCTGAAATTTTGTATGCTTGTGGTAGACCTTGAGATGGTTCCAATGAGCTATAGATCTCTTGATTTGGTTCAGTGAGCACTGAGAAATGCTCCTTGGAAGTTGACAGACTTGAAGTAGAAAGCACAGAGAACCAGAGATGATGAATGTGTATATATCTATTGATTGATATGATTATACAAGCTCATTAGCATGCCAAGCATGGCTAATTGAGGGGTGGTGGTGTAGGCTATGGAGTAGCACTAACACACACACAGTTACAATGAGAAAATACCTCGGGGAGTGAGCTTAATTGACTGGACTAACCACGACTTTTTGATTGTAGCTTTATAGGAGTTTGATGGTGATTTGAATTTCAAAATTCAAACTTAGGCTCCCTAGAATATCTCTACTAAAAGTAGGGAGATATTCTCTCCATTAAATCATTCTCTTTTCCACGACTAATGAGGTAGGTGAGTGTCTAAAGTGATTACATATGAATGCCAAGTCATATAGACTTTTACAAAGGGGTAAGAAGGTAAGAACATCTAAGCACATGTTCATGTAAACCTTGCTGCAAGTGAAGCCTTGATAAAGCTTTGTCCAAGTTAGTCTTCCATGATTCCAAGCCAATGTGTGAAGGCTTGATATGCACCAACACTAGGACCAGTGAATTGGGATGCATTATTAACAGATCTAGCACGAGGGCTCAGATTAGAAGAACACCACCTCGTTGCTGATGTCGTTCAATATTATGTCCAACGCACAACTAGACAAGGGTCTGTCAGAGACGACAGACGCGAGAGAGGGGGGTGTTGGCAGTAGTCAAGGAACCGAAGGAGTCACAAGACAAGGAAGCCTACGAAGGGATTCAGAGCGAAGAGACAGCACAAGCAGGCACAGTAGTCAAAGAAGATCTGGCAAGTAGGCCATTAAAATTTTTCAGGCATCAAAGAGTTGGGCATAGAAGAAGGAGCAAGTAGGGAGCTCCAGGAAATGTATGTCAAAATGTTAGAAGAAATCCCTACAAAAATAGTGATTTTCATCACTAAAAATCATTGTAAATACCATTTCATATTTTTGTAGCTCCATTTTGTGCAAGACAAGGAGTCCTTGAGCTTGAGGAGCTTTAGAAGTACCTACCTGTCAGTTTTCACATTTTTTAGACTCCGTTTGAACCTCCAAATAGGATAGAGAACCTAATTTTTAACTAGACCGGACACTAGGTTTGGACAAGGCCAAAACCTAGTAAAAAACTATAAATAGAGCTAGAGAGCTCATTTTTGAGGTTAGCTTGTAATTGATTTGAACTTGTAAGAGCTTTTTGAAAGTAATCTAAAGAACTCCATTGCTTCTCACTCTTTGTCTTGCCGTGTGTGCGCGTGTGTGTGTATGCGTATGCATGTTTGTGTGCTTCTCACTCACGCACTTGTGCCTTCACTTGCTCGAGGTCTTCATACCATCCTCTTGTCTTCCCGGATTTGTTGAGAGTGATGATTGAATGCACTCAAGAAATGAGTTGATGCTGCAAAACCTGCTTCACACGTGCCCTCCTTTGACTCCAGATATGCTTAGTAGACTCCTTGAGCTTCCAAATGATACCAAGATATGCTATATGTACTTTGGAAATGAGTTGAGTAATGATTAGATCAAAACAGATTACTTGTGACTTCAAGAATCCTGAAAAACTTGCTATTTTGGTATTGACACCTGCTCAAAGTTATGCTCAGTGTGACCAGCACACTTAAAATTGATCTAATTGCTTTTGGACATAATCAATTAGCTTAACAAGCTTTCATTTGCAAGTGGAATGAGAGGAAATGACAAACTACACTCTGAGAGATCAATTTAGCAAACTTAGGAACATCCCCGACATTTTAGGAACTGTACAGAGAAATACCAGAGATCACTTCGAGCGCAATTTCTCCCAGATGGTTGATCCAATGATCTTCAAATTTTGTAGGCATATAGTATGCTTCAAGCTTGTTCCAATGTGATTTGAATCATCCAATTTGGTTCAGTAGATCTTGATATATGCCTCTTGGAAGTTGACAGAGTTGAAGGTAGTCACTCAGAGAAACCAGAGATTATGAATGTAATGCTATGTATTAATTCTATTGATTGTACATTCCCATTGGCATAGAATGTGATGCTCAATGGTACTCAGATGTGTAGGCTATAGTGTAGCACTCACACACTCAAAGATTTACTCAGAAATGCCTCGGGAAGAGTGAAGTATTACCCGCGACTTTTTTCTTCACATATATATGTTTTGAGTGAGGATTTGAATTTGAACTCTAATTCAAATCTCCTAGAATCTTGTACCTAAAAGTGAATGAGATATTCTATCAATCATTCACCCACTCAATCAATCAAATTTTCCACGACTTAATCAAGTAGGTATGATTACATGTACATGCCAAGTCACAATGACTTTTATAATGATTAAAAAGTTAGAACACATAAGCATGAGTTCCTATGGCTCATTCTTCAAGTGATATCTTCATGAATTAACCCAAGCTAGGCTTCCAAGATCCAAGCTTTATGTTGAGTCTTCAAGGTTGATATCCAAGCCAAGTGTTAAGGCTTGAATTACGCCAACAGCTCCCCCTCAAGCCAAACACTTTGGCTCAAGTCTTCATCTCTAGTCTTCAATTACTTCCTGCAATCCAATCATGGATTTAAATCTGCATAGCTTGCTTCCATCCAGAGCTTTAGTAAGCAAATCTGCACATTGCATATTAGTAGGCACATATGACAATTGAATATCTTTGCTAAGTAACTTCTCCCTCACATAGTGGTAATGAACCTCTATGTGTTTTGTTCTAGCATGATAAATTGGATTAGCTGCAAGGTGAAGAGAACTTGTGTTATCACCAAAGATGATTGGTGGCCTTGTGTATAGGCCCAATTCTGAATATAAAAGCTTCAACCAGATAGCTTCTTGAGTGGCATTTGCTAGCCCTCTATACTCTGCCTCAGTAGATGATAAAGCTACTGTAGGTTGTTTCTTGGATGACCAAGAAATTGGTTTATCACCTGCAAAACAAATGTACCCTGATGTGCTCCTCCTGTCATCCTTGCAACCTGCCCAATCTGCATCTGAATATACCTTAATATCAATGTCTGATGAATAGGGAAAGTACAAACCATGATTTTGTGTTCCCTTTAGGTACTTTACTATCTTCTTTGCTGCCTCTAAATGAGGTACTCTTGGTTTGTGCATAAATTGGCTAAGTACACTAACACCATATGATATATCAATCCTGGTTAAGGTAGCATAATTTAGACTACCTACCAAACTTTGGTAACCTGTAATATCTTGGAGTTCTTCTCCTTCATGAGCACTGAGTTTATGGTTGACCTCCATAGGAGTGCTTGAGATTTTAGCTTCCTGCAAATTAAACTTCTTGACCATGTCCTGAATATACTTTTTCTGAGTAATAAAGATACCTGAATTTGTATAGATCAATTCAAGTCCTAGGAAGTACTTCAATAATCCAAGATCATTTATCTTGAATTCCTTCATCATTTGTCCTTTGATATGTCTAATTTCCTGAACATCATTTCCTGTAATAATGATGTCATCAACATAGACACACAAGTATATTACCTCTGAATTGTTCCTTTTGATAAACAATGAAGTATCTGCTTTGCTCATTATGAATCCTTGGTCTAGAAGGTAGGTTGTCAACCTGTAATTCCATGCTCTAGGTGCTTGCTTCAACCCATACAGAGCCTTCTTCAATTTACAAACATGATTTACCTTCTTGGGATCTTCATAGCCAGGTGGTTGTGACATGTAGACTTCTTCATGTTGGAGCAGAGCAATCATCAATAGTGATTATATGAAGATCAAAGTGAGAAGATATGTGGAAGAATGAAAATTACTTTCAGAGGAAGAAAATAGAATCAGAAATGTTTCTTTTGTATATTACTCTTGTAAATAGTTCAATGTATTTTGAAAAAGATGACGAGTTAGACTCGTATATATATCTACAGATACGTATTCATAGTAAAAAAAGAGAGAGTGATATAGATCAGATAGAGAAGAATAGGTGAAGAGGTGATGAACATTGTATGTATCATCAACCATATGTATGAAAAGTAATGAAGAAGAAAATGTTGTAGAATTCTGCGCGTCAATCTTCTCTCCCATTCTCCTTCTGTGCTGAATCTTTTGAGAAATCCTTCTGCACGTGTCTAAGTCCATAGCTAATCTATCTATGGCTAGAATTTGAGAGATTAATTTCAATCAGGCTGTGAGAATTTTGTTTAGGAACATTCATATGTGAAGATGTTCTGAGAGTCAAAAAATCTGGCGCACATTTCATCTTTAAAGAAATGGTCAGTGCTCAGTCTACAGTGTAAAGTTTTACACAAGTGAGGGCTCAAAATCTAAGTTGGAAGGTAAGCTATCTATGGCTAGAAGATCTTGATCAAACGGATTCAGAGTTGGGAGAACCAGTGCTAAGAAGTTGCAGGTGTCAAAGTCGCCATTGCAGAGAAGCACTTTCAGACATAGGTAAAGTGTTTCACACATTTCTCAGTGTGTACTTAATCTTTTTGAGAGATTTAACTTGGCAAAGTTGCGCAACCTTAAGATGAAGTGTTGTGCAAAGTTTTATCAAAAACTTTACAGGATTGATTAGTCAATGAGTGACTAATCTGCAGCAGACTTTTCTGAAGAAACTGAATTTTTCAGAATAATCAATTTTCTGATAATTTGGTGAAGATTCTCTAAATTAGGTGGAGTCTAAAGTTGATCTTGTTATAGAGGTGATCTAAATTCAAGGTCAACTTGTTCTTTTGGAGATTAACACTCTCCATCAGTGGTATCAGAGCAGGTTGTGTCAAAATTGAAGTGAAGAAGACTCCGACTATTGCAGAAGTACAAATCTTTACATTTTAAAGGTGCAGAAGGGTAAAGGTTGAAGAAAGATTGAAGGAAGACATACAAAGAGCATCAAAAGGATCAGAAGGAGCAACATTCGAAGTAAAGGTACATTTATTATCTGTAAAGGTTAAAGATTTGAAGCTACAGGTGAAGTAAAGATGGGAGATAGTCTTCAAATTGAAAAGTTGGATAGAGAGAACTATCCTGCATGGTCTATGAGGATGGAAGCTCATCTTATGAGCAAAGATCTGATAGGATACATCACAGGAGATGAAGAAAAGCCAGAATTCAGAGATCCTAGTGTTCCAACTAGGGAGGAGCTTGCAGACTTGAAGAATTGGATGAAGAAAGATGCTCAAGCAAGGAGCATAATCTACATGGCAGTCAATGACTATTTGCTTCCTCACATTAGAGGACTTGAAAGTGCATGTGACATTTGGAATGCTTTGGAGGAGCATTTCCAAAATACAACCAAATCAAGGAAAGCTTCACTATGGGCAGAGTTTACTACCTTCAAGAAGAAGGCCTCACAATCAATCTCTGATTATGTGACAAAGATGAAGGACATTGCAGATTCTCTAGGTGCAGTGGATGAAGATATTGAAGAAGACAAATTGATAAGACAAATACTCACAGGGCTAAGAGGAGATGAGAAGTGGAAGCCTTTCATTTTATCTACAGAACTTTCATTAGACCACTTTACTCCTGATTTGAATCAATTGTTAGGACATATGCTAACTTTTGAGAATGATGTCAAAGGAGATGTTGATAAGAGTGCAGGTCATGCAATGTACTCTAAAGACAAGAAGAAAGCTAACAAAGGGAAGCAACAATCAGGTGAAGAAGAAGGTACATCAAACCAAGCAAACTTCATAAGAGGAAGAGGAAATGGCAGAAGTAGAGGAAGAGGCAGAAACAACAAAGATAATGCAAGAGCTTGTTGGATATGTGGTAAGACCAATCATCTATCTCATGATTGTTGGCACAATAATCAAAACAATGGTAATTATCAGAACTTTAATCAAAGAGCAAGAGGTGGTAGATTTCAGAGAGGAAATTTCAGAGGTAGAGGTGGTAGGAATTCTTTTGGAAGAGGTGGTGGAAGAAACTTCCAAAATCAATCCTATAATAATACCTACTACAACTATGCATCAGATCAGAAGGAGGACTCGACTCTCATTATGAATACATGTGAAACCTCACATGAGGACATGAGAGTGTTCTACATTGATTCAGGATGTAGTAATCATTTAAGTGGAAATATTGCTTTGATGACTGACCTAGATCATAATGCAATTAATCATACAGTTCAGACAGGTGATAATACAAAGCATAAGGTAAAGTCAATTGGTTCAGTCAAAGCTAAGGATGGGAGCACTCTTCTGAGTAAGGTACTCTATGTTCCCACAATTCCAAAGAATTTGATCAGTGTAGGTCAAATTGTGGAAAAAGGTTATGAGGTAAGGTTTACCAATGATGGAGTTTATGTGGAAGACCCTAGTCAAGGGTATAAACAAGTTATTGCAGGAAAGAAAGAAGGAAGGCTTTTCACATTGAAGGTACAAGGAAATGTTGGACATGCTATGTTCACATATGGAGAGCAGAAGGTGTCAGAATTGGATCTTTGGCACAAAAGACTTGGACACTTTAATGAAAGAGGTATTAAAGAAATGATTAACAATGATTCAGTGCTTGGATTGCCTAACATTGCAGGTCAACACATGACATACAGATGTGAGGCATGTCAATTAGGTAAGGCTCATAAGCAATCCTATTCCAAGCATGGATTTATGTATTCAGAAAGACTTGAATTGGTGCATACAGATGTGTGGGGTCCTTCAAAGGACTTTAGTATAAATGGTTCAAGATATTATGTCATATATGTTGATGATGCTACCAGGTGGATCACAATTTATGTGATTAAGGAAAAGTCAGAAGTGTTTAATACATTTAAACACTATCATGCATATGCAGAAAGGATTACAGGTCAAAAATTGAAGAGACTAAGGTCAGATGGAGGGGGAGAGTATTTTTCAAATGAGTTCAATGATTATTTGTGGAATGCAGGTATAAAGAGAGAAGTTACTTGCAGGTACTCTCCTCAACAAAATGGGGTAGCAGAAAGAAGAAATAGGACTCTTATTGAGTTTGCAAGGTCCATGATGAAAGAGAAGAATTGCCCAAATTATTTGTGGGCTGAGGCTGTTAATACAGCTACATATTTGGTTAATAGATTGCCTTGTAAAGCTTTGCAGGGTATGACACCATATGAAGCTTGGTGGGGTAAGAAACCTACCTTAGATCATTGCAGAATATTTGGATGCTTGGCATATGCATATGTGCCATCTCAATTGAGGCATAAGTTGGAGCCTAAGGCAGAAAAGTATGTATTCATTGGTTATGATGATAAGCAAATGGGATACAGGTTGTGGAGTCCATCCACAAAGCAATTTATTGTATCTAAGGATGTTACATTTGATGAGCAAGGTACTTGGTATGCAGGTAAATATAATGTACATGCAGATGATGAAGAAGTAGTGGAACAAAGGAAAGGTAAAGCAAAGATTCAATTACTTGATGAAAGTGAGAGTAATGAAGTGCAGATTGAAGTTGAAGAGAGGCCAAGATTTGATCCAGAATGTGATGAACCAGAGACCTCAAGAAGTGCACAAGTTAGAAGATCATCTAGGCACAAATGGCAACCTACAAGGTATAGCTATGACACTTCATTCTTGACTACTAAAGATTATGCTTATTTGGTAAAAGCAGATGAATATCCTTCTACATATGAAGAAGCCAAAGGGAAGAAGAATTGGGAAGATGCTATGCAAGAGGAGTATGATGCATTAATAGAGAATCAGACTTGGGATTTGGTTCCTAAACCTAATAGTCAGAAGATTATTGGATGTAAGTGGGTTTACAAAACAAAGAGATTTGCAGATGGAAGTGTGTCTAGATACAAAGCTAGACTTGTTGTGAAAGGATATGCACAGACATATGGAGTGGATTATGATGAGACTTATAGTCCTGTGGCAAAGATGACAACCATCAGGACACTCATTGCAATTGCTGCTTGTAAAGGTTGGAAGTTGTCTCAATTAGATGTTAAAAATGCTTTCTTGAATGGTTACATTTCAGATGAAGTCTACATGGAGCAACCAGATGGGTTCAAAGATCAAGTGAGTCCAAATTATGTATGTAAGCTCAAGAGAGCTTTGTATGGGTTGAAGCAAGCCCCAAGGGCTTGGAATTATAGGCTTGTAAAATTCTTGAATGATCTTGGATTTCAAGCATCAAAGGCAGATAGTAGCTTGCTAGTCAAAGCAAGTGAGGATGGGTTCATTTATGTGTGTATTTATGTTGATGACATAATACTTACAGGAACAGATGATAAGGGAATACAAATGATCAAGAAGCAGATGGAGAAAGAGTTCAAAATCAGTGATTTGGGGAACCTATCATTCTTCTTGGGAATGGAGATATCTTATACTCAACATGGAGTATATGTGACCCAAGAAAGGTATCTTAAAAATTTGCTAACCAAATTTAAAATGGAAGATTGCAGGGTTGCACCTACACCTTTGGAAGTAAATCATAAATTGTCTAGGTTTGGAGGAGAAGAGTTCAGAGATATGAAACTCTATCAAAGTTTGGTTGGTAGCTTGATTTATGCTACATTGACAAGGCCTGACTTGTCATATGCAGTTGGAGTGCTTTCACAATTCATGCATTGTCCTAGAAAGGAACATTGGATTGCAGGACAAAGAGTACTTAGGTACATCAAGGGTACACTCAAAGAAGGGTTGTACTATGGGTTTACTTCAGATACAAGAATCAAGATATATAGTGATGCAGATTGGGCAGGTAATGTGGATGATAGAAGATCAACACATGGATACTTGTGCTATGTAGGAGACAAATTGATTTCATGGTGTTCCAAGAAGCAACATACAGTTGCTTTGTCATCCACAGAGGCAGAATATAAAGGTATGGTGGAAGCTGCAAAAGAGGTAATATGGCTAAAGACACTTTTGAAAGTTTTTGATGTGATTCAGAGTACTCCTATTATTTGTGGAGACAATATGAGTTCATTATACTTGGCAGCTAATCCTGTATTTCATGCTAGAACTAAGCATATTGAAATACAGTATCATTTTCTGAGAGAGAAGGTCATTGAGAAGGAAATTGAAGTCATACACACCCCTACAAAAGATCAACTTGCAGATATGATGACTAAAAGTTTGGATGGACCTAAGTTGCAGAGGTTTAAAGATATGGCAGGAATAAAGAAAATGCAGGTAATCACAATTGAAGATTGAGGGGGAGCTGTTGGAGCAGAGCAATCATCAATAGTGATTATATGAAGATCAAAGTGAGAAGATATGTGGAAGAATGAAAATTACTTTTAGAGGAAGAAAATAGAATCAGAAATGTTTCTTTTGTATATTACTCTTGTAAATAGTTCAATGTATTTTGAAAAAGATGACGAGTTAGACTCGTATATATATCTACAGATACGTATTCATAGTAAAAAAAGAGAGAGTGATATAGATCAGATAGAGAAGAATAGGTGAAGAGGTGATGAACATTGTATGTATCATCAACCATATGTATGAAAAGTAATGAAGAAGAAAATGTTGTAGAATTCTGCGCGTCGATCTTCTCTCCCATTCTCCTTCTGTGCTGAATCTTTTGAGAAATCCTTCTGCACGTGTCTAAGTCCATAGCTAATCTATCTATGGCTAGAATTTGAGAGATTAATTTCAATCAGGCTGTGAGAATTTTGTTTAGGAACATTCATATGTGAAGATGTTCTGAGAGTCGAAAAATCTGGCGCACATTTCATCTTTAAAGAAATGGTCAGTGCTCAGTCTACAGTGTAAAGTTTTACACAAGTGAGGGCTCAAAATCTAAGTTGGAAGGTAAGCTATCTATGGCTAGAAGATCTTGATCAAATGGATTCAGAGTTGGGAGAACCAGTGCTAAGAAGTTGCAGGTGTCAAAGTCGCCATTGCAGAGAAGCACTTTCAGACATAGGTAAAGTGTTTCACACATTTCTCAGTGTGTACTTAATCTTTTTGAGAGATTTAACTTGGCAAAGTTGCGCAACCTTAAGGTGAAGTGTTGTGCAAAGTTTTATCAAAAACGTTACAGGATTGATTAGTCAATGAGTGACTAATCTGCAGCAGACTTTTCTGAAGAAACTGAATTTTTCAGAATAATCAATTTTCTGATAATTTGGTGAAGATTCTCTAAATTAGGTGGAGTCTAAAGTTGATCTTGTTATAGAGGTGATCTAAATTCAAGGTCAACTTGTTCTTTTGGAGATTAACACTCTCCATCACTTCAGATATCCATCCATTCAAGAATGCATTCTTCACATCCAATTGGTACATGTTCCAATTCTTGGATGCAGCTACACTCACCATAACTCTGATAGTTGGCATCTTGGCCACAGGAGAAAATGTCTCCTCATAATCAATGCCTTGGGTTTGTGCAAAACTCTTGGCTACCAACCTAGCTTTATACCTGTTTATTGTACCATCTGAATTCCTTTTGAGTTTGTAGATCCATCTGGATCCTATCACCTTCATAGATTCTTTCTTGGGTACCAAGTCCCAAGTATCACTCTCCTTGAGAGCTTCCATTTCTTCATCCATTGCTTCCTTCCATTCTGGTTTAGTGATTGCTTCTTCAAATGTACCTGGTTCTTCATTCAAGAGATCCTTTGCAAGATATACAGAATGCTTAGTTACAAGAGAAGTATCATACCCATATCTAATAGGCTTCTTACTTTCTCTCTGAGATCTCCTCATAGCTTGAGTTGAAGATTCTGGTATATCCTCAAGCTTCTTCATCTTCATTTTCCCTTTGGATTTCCAAGCCTTGAACTCTTCAATGTTGATGGTGTCTTCATCATCTGAGCTTGTGTCCTCTTTCTGAATTGGTTCTTCCTTGATAAGCTTGGGAAAGTCTTCTTCCATGTCATAAGGTAGACTAACCTTCCTGCATTCATTTTCATACCATGAATCATTCTCATCAAAGATGACATCTCTGCTTACCTTGAAGCCTTTATTTGAGGGGTTGTAGAATCTGTATCCCTTCTGATTCAAATCATAACCAATGAAGATACATTTTTCAGCCTTAGGGTCTAGCTTTCCCCTTACCTGTGAGGGAATATGCACATATGCAACACAACCAAAGATTTTGCAATGATCCAGAGATGGTCTCTTGCCATGCCAAGCCTCATAGGGTGTCATTCCATCAAGTGTCCTTGATGGCAACCTATTAATTAAATATGTGGCAGTAGATACACTCTCTGCCCAAAGATAATTTGGCAATTTCTTTTCATTTAGCATAGACCTAGCTGTCTCTACAATGAGTCTATTCCTCCTTTCTGCTACCCCATTTTGTTCAGGTGAGTACCTTGTAGTAATCTCCCTCTTGATGCCTCTTTCCTGCAAGAATTCTTCAAAGTCATTGGAGAAGTATTCTCCACCACCATCTGACCTTAGTTTCTTCAAATGTCTACCTGTTTGATTTTCAACTAATGCAAGATACCTTTTGAAACAATTAAATACTTCATCTTTATGTTTCATGAAGTATAAGACAGTCCACCTGCTATAGTCATCAATGAAGGACACATAATACCTTGATCTAGATATGGATGGCTCCTTGCTAGGTCCCCAAACATCTGTATGCACCAATTCCAGATAATCTTCATGCATAAAACCTTTCTTGGTATAGGGCAATCTGTGTGACTTACCAAATTGACAAGCCCCACACTTGTATATCATGTGTTGCTTGGATACATTAGGTATCCCAAGCACACATTGATCCCTGCTCATTTGTTTTATGGTCCTCTCTCCAATGTGACCTAATCTCTTGTGCCAAATCTCCAATTCTGATAGGGTTTGATCTTTATAGTTGTACAAAGCAATATTCTTAGTGTCTTCAAGTTCAAAGGTAAACAATCTACCTGATTTTTCTCCCTTGGCTATCCTCCTGAATCCATGTCTTGGATCCTCCACATATGCACCATGTTGAGTGAATCTGACCTGTAGACCTTTTTCCACAATCTGACCTACACTCATCAGATTCTTGGTGATTGTTGGAACATACAACACTCTGCTCAATAAATTCTGATTACCATCACTAGTTTTGACATTGCCTACTTTAACAACTGAATGTTTAGTGTCATCACCTGTCTGCACTTGATGCTTGCCTTTGGGTTCTTCCAAATCAGAAAGTAATGCAACATTTCCAGCTACATGATTAGAGCAACCTGAATCAATATAGAATAAGTGATCATCATTGATAACTGACTTAGATGTCATATTCATGATCAATAGGGAGTCATCTTGCTCCTCTGCATAATTGTTGTAGTCTTTCCTATTTCTGTATCCACCTTGATAGTTGCCATTGTGATTGTAGTTGTTGTTATAATTATTGTTGTAGCCATGGTAGCCTTGAGATTGGTTGAATCTGCCTCTGCCTTGAGTGTATCCTCCTCTTTGGTGACCTCTTCCTCTTTGGTTCTTGTATTTTTTGTAGCATTCATCTGTGGTATGGTTAGACAAGCCACAAATATTGCATGGAGATTGGTTGTAGGGTCTCCCCCTACCTGACTTACCTCCTCTGCCTCTACCTCTTGAAGATCTACCTCTCCCTGCATAGTTTGCTTGGGAGGTAGAGCCTTCTTCATCAACCTTTTTGTTTTTACCCTTGTCCTTAGCCTTCTTATCAGTATATAGGGCAGAGGGATTGTTACCTTTTGATTGCTCTCCATTCTTTGTAAGCTTAGCTTCATGTGTGAAAAGTTGTCCAATTAGAGTTGTTAGATCAGGTGCTTGGATGTCCATGTATAAGTCCATTGCTGTGGTAAAGCTCTCCCACTTGTCATCTGCCTTTAGTCCATTGATCACTTGTCTGACTATTTGCTCTTCCTCAATTTCTTCTCCAACACTTGCAAGTTGGTCTGCAATGTCCTTGACTCTGGTAACAAAATCTGAGATAGATTGCTTTGATTGCTTGCTAAGAGTTGTAAAGTCAATCCATAGCTGATTCTTTCTGGCCCTTGTGCTTGATGAAAAGTAAGTTGACAAGGTTTCCCAAGTCTCTTGGGAAGTTTTGCAATTCCTTATGTGTGGTAGAAGAAAATCAGAAATAGAGTTTAGAAGATATGACCTTGCCAAAGCATCTTTTGCACACCATTGATTGAGTCTCTCTTGCTCTTCCTTGGTGGGTAGACCTCTAGCTTTGAATGAGGGCAATTCCTCATCTCCTGATATGAATCCAAACAAGCTCCTTCCTTGTAGATAGGTCTTCATTCTTAGAGACCAAGCTTGGTAGTTGCTCCTGTCTAATTTGTCAATGAAGGAAGGGAAACCATCACCCATGATTACCTTATATGCTCTGATACCACTGTTGGGAGTGATGATTGAATGCACTCAAGAAATGAGTTGATGCTGCAAAACCTGCTTCACACCTGCCCTCCTTTGACTCCAGATATGCTTAGTAGACTCCTTGAGCTTCCAAATGATACCAAGATATGCTATATGTACTTTGGAAATGAGTTGAGTAATGATTAGATCAAAACAGATTACTTGTGACTTCAAGAATCCTGAAAAACTTGCTATTTTGGTATTGACACCTGCTCAGAGTTATGCTCAGTGTGACCAGCACACTTAAAATTGATCTAATTGCTTTTGGACATAATCAATTAGCTTAACAAGCTTTCCTTTGCAAGTGGAATGAGAGGAAATGACAAACTACACTCTGAGAAATCAATTTAGCAAACTTAGGAACATCCACGACATTTTAGGAACTGTACAGAGAAATACCAGAGATCACTTCGAGCGCAATTTCTCCCAGATGGTTGATCTAATGATCCTCAAATTTTGTAGGCATATAGTATGCTTCAAGCTTGTTCCAATTTGCTTTGAATCATCCAATTTGGTTCAGTAGATCTTGAGATATGCCTCTTGGAAGTTGACAGAGTTGAAGGTAGTCACTCAGAGAAACCAGAGATTATGAATGTAATGCTATGTATTAATTCTATTGATTGTACATTCCCATTGGCATAGAATGTGATGCTCAATGGTACTCAGATGTGTAGGCTATAGTGTAGCACTCACACACTCAAAGATTTACTCAGAAATGCCTCGGGAAGAGTGAAGTATTACCCGCGGCTTTTTTCTTCACATATATATGTTTTGAGTGATGATTTGAATTTGAACTCTAATTCAAATCTCCTAGAATCTTGTACCTAAAAGTGAATGAGATATTCTCTCAATCATTCACCCACTCAATCAATCAAATTTTCCACGACTTAATCAAGTAGGTATGATTACATGTACATGCCAAGTCACAATGACTTTTATAATGAGTAAAAAGTTAGAACACATAAGCATGAGTTCCTATGGCTCATTCTTCAAGTGATATCTTCATGAATTAACCCAAGCTAGGCTTCCAAGATCCAAGCTTTATGTTGAGTCTTCAAGGTTGATATCCAAGCCAAGTGTTAAGGCTTGAATTACACCAACAGGATTGACATTAAAGGAGGTGCTACTCGTCACTGAGCTACATATGCCTTCTTGTCCGATAGTGTACTAAGAGAGAAGTGACTACCAGGTACTTCCCCCAATTGAATGGAATTGCAAAGAGAAGAAACAAGACATTCGTTGGATCAACTAGAACAATGCTTGAAGAGAAGTAGCAGCCACATTATTTATGGGTAGAGCCTATTTCAACTATTGTGTACCTTGTCAATAGACTACCATCAAAATCACTTGAATGTATGATTCCTTATGAAGCATGGCATGGAAGAAAGCCTAGTCTAGGACATTGCAAGTTGTTTGGTTGTTTAGCTTATGTTCATGTACCTTCATAAATAAGAGGTAAGCTATATGAAAGGGCAATAAAGGCAGTATATATTGGATATGATACTACTCATATGGGTTATAGGTTCTACAATCCTTCAGCCTAGAAATTCACTACCAATAGGGATGTTTTGTTTGAAGAACATAGTTCTTGGTATGAGGAAGACAAGCAAAAGGTCACTCGACCATATGTTCTTGATTTTGATTTCCATCATTTAGGAAGCAATCATGATACACACTTCCTAGATCCAAGAAGTGATACAAATAATGACCAAGATGAAAGGGAAATAGATTACAAGCTATGGAAGTCGAGGCAAAGCAAAAATGCAAGAGTGTAAAGAATGATCCAAGAAAGCACCTAGAAGGTCAATAAGGGAGAAGAGACAACTAGAAAGGTATGGATATGATTCCACATTTGTTACCAAGCATTCAATCTACTTGTCAAAGGAATTAGTTTCATAGGAACCCTCAGCCTTTGAAGATGCAAAGGGAAACCCTTCTTGGGAAAATGCTATGAGAGAAGACATAGATGCTTTGAAGGAGATGGATTTGAATCATTGGTTCTAATGTCATCCAATCAAAAGGTAATTGGGTGTAGACGGGTATATAAACTTAAGAGGAACTCTGATGGATCCATTTGTAGGTACAAGCCCATATTAGTTTCCAAGGGATGTTCTCAAACTCATGGTATATACGATGAGGAAACATTCTCATCAGTTGCAAATATGACTACAATTAGAAGATTGATAAGTGTATTTGTTGCAAGAAATTGGAGACTCCTCCAACTTGATGTAAAAAATGCCTTTCTAAACGGTTGGATGGGTGAAAAGGCATACATGTCATAACCTCTAGGTTTTGAAAACCCTAATCATACATCTTATGTTTGCAAACTTAAGAAAGCATTGTTTGGATTGAAACAAGATCCTAGAGCTTAGAATTAGAAGTTGATTACATATCTTCAAGATCAAGGGTTCAAACATAGCAACTTAGATCCTTCTTTATTCATCAAAAGGGATCACAATGCGTTTATCTATCTACATGTATATATATATGACATGATTGTGACAAGTGGTGACTTGAATGACATTCAAAAGATCAAAAGACATGCAAGAGGAGTTTAAAATCAATGACTTAGGTGAGCTCTCATATTTCCTAGGTATGCAAGTAATATATATATATATATATATATATATATATATATATATATATATATATATATATGAAGGCATGTATCCGTCCATGGTCTGATTCCTCTCTGGTAACTATGGAGCATTTCATTCTCTTCTTCAATGTACTTCCACTAGCCTTTTCCCATCAAGAAATTCATCATTCTAAATCTCCAAGCATGAAAACTATTCTTTTCTAACTTATCACTCGTAAGTTGACTCATTCCATCAGAATTTTCCATTTTTGCAATAATTCACAATACTACAAAAACACTAGAAGCAACACCTCTACTTGAACACACTCTGAGGTGATAGTTCCATCTTAGAAAAAGAAAATTTTCGTGTATCAATAGTACATAGAATCGCTTGAAATCTCGGATCTAAAATATTTGAGTGTTTGCAAATAGAATGCAAGTTAAAGTTTTGAAAACTAACTTGATTTTTAGTGGGAGCCACCTTGGTGACTTCAACATGGTGAAACTATCTAAAGATAGGTGGAAAGGGTTGGATGAAGTTGTTGTGGGCTCCAAAAAGTGGGCTTTGACTAACTTAAAGAAATTTGATGGTTTTTGTGAAATTGGATGTGGTCTTAGGTTGACCTAGTTTAACAATCAGGGGGTCAACGTTTTTTTAAGTAGCCATGCTTGATAGACCCTAAGCATGCATTGGTTATCGAGGCCCTAAGGTAGGACATCATTCCCATCTTGAATTCCAGAGCACCCCATCTGCTAAGTGGCAAAGGATAGTGTCCATCTCCAAAAGTCCTTTCACATCCCTAAACATGGAAGCTGAATCCTACAAACAGGCTCAAAGATCGTTCGTCACCTGTGACCTGCTTGTTTTCGTCACGTGCGGTGATGGGTTTCAAGTGATTGCTTGCAAGAATAAAATTCATGCTCTTGATGCCATTGAAAATAAACCCATTGCTAGGTTTCATAAACTTAATTTGGAAGAGGTTGTTTAATTCTCATCAAAGTATATGGTTAATGTTTTAAAAATAAAGAACGAGAAAGACTTCCTCTCGGAGCTATTCTCCTAGAGATCCATCATTGCAGATGAAAAACAAAAAATCACTACTTCACCGTTGGATTGCCTATGTCTTCATGCCCTCCTGCCATCAAGCCACTATCTCGAGTATTCAATCAGGCTTTCTTGACAAGCCTCTCAAGTTGTAGGAAACAATGCACCTCATTGATGAACTTCAGGATAATAAGTCCCCACAACCTAATGAATTGCCATAAAAATTATTAAAATATCTCAAGTATGTTCTTTCCCCTATTTTACTCGAGGTTTGGAAGGCATCTATTGCATACTATTCTCTTCCCTCTCCTATCAATCAAGGCATTGTCGGACTCCTCCATGAAAAGGGTAGCAAAATTGGCATCCCCAATTGGAGGGCCATTACATGTACAAACACAGTGCATAAAAGTTTTGCTAAGTTCCTTGCTCATCGGCTTATCCATATCATAAAACATGTTATCAAAAGGGTAGAAAAGGGTTTCATCAAAGGTAGATTCATCTTGGATGTTATTCTCTCCCTTTTGGAAGGATTCCACAAGGCTTAAGATATGTCTCGTGGTGTTTTCTTCTTCAAAATCGACTTTGACAAAGATTATGAAAGGATGGAGTGGAATTCCATCTTGCAGTTCCTTGAGGATGCAAGATTCGAGAAGAATTTCATCTAATTAGTCCATTACCTCATTGGGAATGTGTATAATAGCATTTTCATCAACAATGTGCTTTTTAGAGCCATTTATTCTCACAAAATCAAGTGATCCACCACTACCAAGTCAAGATCATTACCTGTGGCAGCCCCTTTGGGCTAGATGATCTATAGGTAATGTTCTTCACTAGTTGATTGGCCCCTACTTTTTTGTTCGAATGCATATGGATGGACCTTTTGATGAAGTAAAGACAACCTTTGAGAGGGTGATTCTGGTGGGCAACGAATTTATTATATTTTACCCTATAGAAGAGGCATGATATGTGATCTTTCTTGACCCTAAAAAGATCCCCATGCAGTTCTGGTCTCTGATGATCGCTCCATTGCTCTTTTGTCCTACAAATTTGTCTCCCTATATTTGGTTCCTAAAGTTTTGGTGTACTGAAAGCCTTTGTACTTTGTAACTTGTAAATCTGATGGGTTTCCTCTACCATTACTAGAGAGCATTATATAATTCGTCCAGTAATATAATCTTTTGTCTCTTCTTGCAAAAAAGGCTCAAAGTTAACAAAAGCTTTTCTCTAAAAAGAGTAAGCACCGACTGGCTCCCTTAGTAGAACCACCAACACATACAAAGAAGATGTCAAAATCAAAGTAGCCAAAGAATGTACCACCAAGATATCATTATTAGCATGTATTCTCCATTTGGGTACCTTAGCAATTGATGAAGACCGACCACAATTCAAGATAGATTTGGGTGCCTAGGTTTTTCTTGCAAGCTTAGATCACTACACATAAGCTTAGATATCAATAAGAAATGTTGTTGGCAATACATATTCAAGTAAAATCAAACCTAATATTCCTTGGAAATGGGTACCTAAATAATCCCAGATCCAAGTAGAGTCCTCTCTAGAACCCTTAAGTATAACCACAAGCAAAATTTCTAATCCCATAAGGGAAGTTTGGAGAGATAAAACCTATGACAAACCCCCTCACCCCACTGTGTAAATTCCCTTGTATGATGGTATTTGCATTCCAAGGGCATTTCATATCCCAAGTATGCATCTCAAAACATCCACTAACTTCACTAATGCCCACCCACATTCACATTATACATCACACTCATTAACTCAATAATGATCATGGAAATCACATTATTATTGTAAAGGGATCCAGGCCTTATCTAGTTTCTGACACAATACTAATGTGATCTTCTTCTTCTAGTAGATCCAAAAACATCAAATTCTGCTACCAATATGGTAGTAGCAACAAGCACTAGCTCTTAGGTAGGACCTAGCAGCAAACGACAGACATTGAGAGCTTACCTATTTTTGAAGTACGCACATAGTGACCCGAGGATATGAGGGACTTACAAGTGATTCCAATTCAAGATCCACCAATGGGCCACATGAAACGAGTTAACAAGAATTATCATTGCTTTAGTGAGATGGTTGGGACTCTCGATGATGCATCTTACATTTGGGAAGGTGAGATTTCATATAATAACATATGGGAAAATATCACTTCTTCACAAGAGAATTTGACTACTTGGAAAATGCAAAGGAACTTTAACTAGTATGATGCAAGGTTGGCCTAGTAGAATACTTTGGTGTCAAGCTTCTCCAAGCAGATTTCATGCATTGTTACTACCTCATAACCATGTTGCAGTCCAATAAGGATGCTAGATAATCCATTACCTTTGTGATACCATCTTCACTATAAGGAAATGAGTTGAAGAGATTTCTACTAACCAATAACCTAAATCAAGAAGCTTTAGATATGTACAATATGCAAGTCCCCATAGAGAAAGAAGGATTAGTCCTGGGTAACATGAAGAATAGGAAACTTACGAGGCTTAAAGATATGGTAGCAATGACTCCCAATATTTGCATCAACCTTCACATGTGTATGCAGCATTTTGCCTTTTCAATGCAGGGAAAGTTTACACAACTCCATAAAAAAGTATGGTTTAGCTTGTACTTAGCAGACACTCAGAATATCACCATCAATTTGCCACACTTGATCATTGACCAAATTCACAGAGCTCAC
>MU261419.1:10000-20000 GCA_020310875.1 Ceratopteris richardii
ACATCCTGCAATCCAATCATGGATTTGAATCTGCATAACTTGTTTCCATCCAATGCTTTAGTGAGTAAATCTGCACATTGCATATTAGTAGACACATAAGTCAATTGAATGTCTTTGCTTAGCAATTTTTCTCTCACATAGTGGTAATGAACCTCTATGTGTTTTGTCCTAGCATGATATATTGGATTAGCTACAAGGTGAAGAGAGCTTGTGTTATCTCCAAAGATGATTGGAGGCCTAGTGTATAGGCCTAGCTCTGTATACAAAAGCTTTAACCAAATAGCTTCTTGAGTGGCATTGGCTAGCCCTCTATACTCTGCTTCAGTAGATGACAAAGCTACTGTAGGTTGTTTCTTGGTTGACCAAGAAATAGGTTTATCACCTACAAAACATATGTATCCTGATGTGCTTCTCCTATCATCCTTGCATCCTGCCCAATCTGCATCTGAATATACTTTAATATCAATATCTGATGTATAAGGAAAGTACAAACCATGGTTCTGAGTTCCCTTTAGATACTTCAAGATCTTCTTTGCTGCCTCTAGGTGAGGTACCCTTGGTTTGTGCATGAATTGGCTTAGCACACTAACTCCATATGCTATGTCAATTCTGGTTAAGGTAGCATAATTCAAACTACCTACCATGCTTTGATATCCTGTAATGTCTTGTATTTCATCCCCTTCATGAGCACTTAGCTTTAGGTTGACCTCCATTGGAGTATTTGAGACTTTAGCTTCCTGCAAATTAAACTTCTTCACAATGTCCTGTACATACTTCTTTTGAGTGATATATATACCTGAATTGGTGTAGACTAACTCAAGACCTAAAAAGTATTTCAATAATCCAAGATCATTGATCTTGAACTCCTTCATCATCTGTCCTTTGATGTGTCTAATCCCACTGACATCATTGCCTGTAATGATGATGTCATCAACATAAACACATAAGTAGATTACCTCTGTACTACTCCTCTTTATGAATAGAGAAGTGTCTGCTTTACTCATCACAAATCCTTGGTCTTGGAGATATGTTGTCAACCTGTAATTCCATGCTCTAGGTGCCTGTTTCAAACCATATAGAGCCTTCTTCAATTTACAGACATAATTTACCTTCTTGGGATCTTCATAGCCAGGTGGTTGTGACATGTAGACTTCTTCAGATATCCATCCATTCAAGAAAGCATTCTTGACATCTAATTGGTACATGTTCCAATTCTTGGATGCAGCTACACTCACCAATATTCTGATAGTTGGCATCTTAGCCACAGGAGAAAATGTCTCCTCATAATCAATGCCTTGGGTTTGTGCAAAACCCTTGGCTACCAACCTAGCTTTGTACCTATTGATTGTTCCATCTGAGTTCCTCTTTAGCTTGTAGATCCATCTGGATCCTATCACCTTCATAGAGTCTTTCTTGGGTACCAAGTCCCATGTGTCACTCTCCTTGAGAGCCTCCATTTCTTCATCCATAGCTCCTTTCCATTCTAGTTTGGTGATTGCCTCTTCATATGTACCTAGTTCTTCATTCAACAAATCCTTTGCAAGATATACATAATGTTTGGTTACAAGAGATGTGTCATACCCATATCTGATAGGCTTCTTACTTTCTCTCTGAGATCTCCTCATAGCTTGAGTTGAGGATTCTGGTATATCCTCTAGCTTCTTCATCTTCATCTTTCCTTTGGACTTCCATGCCTTGAATTCCTCAAGGTTAATTGTATCATCATCATCTGAGCTTGAGTCTTCTTTCTGGATTGGTTCCTCCTTGGTAAGCCTTGGAAAATCTTCTTCCATGTCATAAGGTAGACTAACCTTCCTGCATTCATTCTCATACCATGAGTCATTCTCATCAAAGATGACATCTCTGCTTACCTTGAAGCCTTTGTTTGTTGGGTTGTAGAATCTGTATCCCTTTTGGTTCAAATCATAACCAATGAAGATACATTTTTCAGCTTTAGGGTCTAGCTTTCCCCTTACCTGTGAGGGAATATGCACATATGCTACACAACCAAAGATTTTGCAATGATCCAGAGAAGTTCTCTTACCATGCCAAGCTTCATATGGTGTCATACCATCAAGTGATTTGGATGGCAACCTATTTATGAGATAGGTGGCAGTGGATACACCTTCTACCCAAAGATAATTTGGCAGCTTCTTTTCATTAAGCATAGACCTAGCTGTTTCTACTATGAGTCTATTCCTTCTTTCAGCTACTCCATTTTGTTCAGGTGAGTACCTTGTGGTTATCTCCCTTTTGATGCCTCTTTCCTGCAAGAAATCTTCAAACTCATTGGAGAAGTACTCTCCTCCACCATCTGACCTTAGCCTTTTCAAGCTTCTTCCTGTTTGATTTTCAACAAGTGCAAGATACCTCTTGAAACAATTAAACACTTCATCTTTATGTTTCATAAAGTATAAGATAGTCCACCTGCTATAGTCATCAATGAAGGACACATAGTACCTTGAACCTGAAATGGAGGGATCCTTGCTAGGTCCCCAGACATCTATGTGTACCAAGTCTAGGTAGTCTTTATGCATGAAACCTTTCCTTGAATAGGGCAACCTGTGAGACTTACCAAACTGACAAGCACCACACTTGTAAATCATGTGTTGCTTGGATACATTAGGTATCCCAAGCACACATTGATCCATGCACATTTGCTTTAGGGTTCTTTCACCTATGTGACCTAACCTCTTGTGCCATATTTCTAACTCTGAAAGTGTTTGATCCTTGTAATTATATAAAGCAATGTTCTTTCTGTCTTCTAGCTCAAAAGTAAACAATCTACCTGATTTCTCCCCCTTGGCAATTCTTTTGAAACCATGTCTTGGGTCTTCCACATATGCTCCATGTTGAGTGAACCTGACCTGCAAGCCTTTCTCCACAATCTGACCAACACTCATTAGATTCTTGGTGATGGTTGGTACATAGAGTACCCTGCTCAATAGGTTCTGGTTACCATCACATGTCTTTACATTTCCAATCTTAACAACAGAATGTTTAGTATCATCACCTGTCTGTACCTGATGTTTGCCCTTGGGTTCTTCCAAATCAGAGAGTAGTGCCACATTACCAGCTACATGGTTAGAACATCCTGAATCAATATAAAATAAATGATCATCATTTGTACCTGCCTTGGAGGTCATATTCATGATCAATAGGGAGTCATCTTGCTCCTCTGTGTAGTTGTTGTAATCCCTTCTATTTCTGAATCCACCTTGATAATTACCATTGTGGTTGTGGTTGTAATTGTTGTTGTATTGATTGTTGTATCCATTGTAGCCTTGGTGTTGGTTGAACCTGCCTCTCCCTTGAGAGTATCCACCTCTTTGATAGCCTCTTCCTCTCTGATTCTTGTAGTTCTTGTAGCATTCATCTGTGGTATGATTGGACAATCCACAAATGTTGCATGGTGATGAGTTGTAGGGTCTCCCCCTACTTGACTTGCCTCCTCTGCCTCTTCCTCTTGAGGATCTACCTCTCCCTGCATAGTTTGCTTGGGAGGTAGAACCTTCTTCATCAACCTTCTTACTTTTACCTTTATCTTTAACCTTCTTATCAGTATATAGAGCAGAGGGGTTGTTACCTTTTGATTGATCTCCTGCCTTTGTAAACTTTGCTTCATGTGTGAATAGTTGGCCCATGAGTGTTGTGAGATCTGGGGTATGCATGTCCATGTAGAGGTCCATTGCAGTGGTGAAGCTTTCCCACTTATCATCTGCCTTGAGTCCATTTGTTACTTGCCTGAGTATTTGCTCTTCTTCAATCTCCTCTCCAATGCTTGCTAATTGGTCTGCCACATCTTTAATCTTGGTCACATACTCTGAGACTGATTGCTTGGGCCGCTTCCTAAGGGTTGTGAATTCAATCCACAGTTGATTCTTCCTGGCCCTTGTGTTGGAAGAGAAATATGTTGACAGAGTTTCCCAAGTCTCTTGGGAAGTCTTACAGTTCCTTATATGAGGTAAAAGGAAATCAGATATAGAGTTAAGAAGGTAAGACCTTGCCAAAGCATCTTTTGCACACCATTGGTTGAGCCTCTCTTGTTCATCCTTGGTGGGTAGTCCTCTAGCTTTGAATGAGGGCAATTCCTCATCTCCTGATATGTATCCAAATAAACTTCTTCCTTGTAGATAGGTCTTCATCCTTAGAGACCAAGCTTGGTAATTGTTCCTGTCCAATTTGTCAATCAATGAAGGAAAACCATCTCCCATGTTTACGTTATTTGCTCTGATACCACTGTTGGGAGAGATGGTTGGATGCACTTAAGAGATTGAGTTGAAGCTGCTAGACCTGCTTTGCTCCAGCCCTCCTTTGCTTCAGATATGCTTAGTACACTTCATTAGCTTCCAAATGATACCAAGAAAGCATATATGTACTTTGCAAATGATATGTGTAATGATCAAATCAAAACAGACTACTTGAGACTTCAAGAATCCAAGAAAACTTGCTAATTTGGTATTGACACCTGCTCAGTCTTTCACTCAGTATGACCAGCACACTTACAATTGATCAAATTCCTTCTGGAAATATTAAATTAGCTTAGCAAGCTACCATTTGCAAGTGCAATGAGATAAAATGATAAACTACACACTGAGAAATCACTTTAGCAAAATTATATGTACCCCCGACTTTTTAGGAGCTCTGTAGAAGAATACCAGAGGTCACTTCGAGCGCGATTTCTCCGAGATGGCTGATCCAATGACCTTGCAATTCTGTAGGCATGTAGAAGACTTTGAGCTGAATCCAATGTGCTTTGAATCACTTGAATTGAATAAGTAGATCTTGAGATATGCCCTGTTGAAGTTGACAGACTTGGAGATGATGACTCAGAGAAAACAGAGATAATAAATGTGTATACTTCTATTGATTGATGTAGTTTTACAATCTCATTAGCATGACAAGCATAGCTAAATGAGGTGTTGTGGTGTAGGCTATGAAGTAGCACTAACACACACAGAGTTACAATGGTAGAATGCCTCGGGGAGTGAGCTCAATTGGACTAGCTAACCCGCGACTTTTTACATTGACTTTTATAGAAGTTGAGTTGAGATTTGAATTTGAATTCAACTTCAAATCTCCTATAATCACTCCTCTAAAAGTAGGGAGATATTCTCTCCATTTACACCATCCAATTTCCATGACTTAATCAAGTAGGTGTGTGTTCATAAATGACAAGTCACTAAGACTTTTACAATGAAAGTAACAAGATAATAAATCATAGGTATGGGTTCCTATGCTCTTCCCTGCAAGTGAAGCCTTGATGAAAATTGTCCAAGCTAATCTTCCAAAGTTCCAAGCCAAGTGTGAAGGCTTGAAATGCACCAACAAGTTAGGTAGGTAGGTAGGTAGGTAGGTAGGTAGGTAGGTAGGTAGGTAGGTAGGTATGTAGGTAGGTAGGTAGGTAGGTAGGTAGGTAGGTAGGTAGGTAGATAGATAGATAGATAGATAGATATATAGATAGATAGATAGATAGATAGATAGATAGATAGATAGATAGATAGATAGATAGATAGATAGATAGATAGATAGATAGATAGATAGATAGATAGATAGATAGATAGATAGATAGATAGATAGATAGATAGATAGATAGATAGATAGATAGATAGATAGATAGATAGATAGATAGATAGATAGATAGATAGATAGATAGATAGATAGATAGATAGATAGATAGATAGATAGATAGATAGATAGATAGATAGATAGATAGATAGATAGATAGATGATGGATAGATAGAGAGATAGATAGAGAGATAGATAGATAGATAGATAGATAGATAGATAGATAGATAGATAGATAGATAGATAGATAGATAGATAGATAGATAGATAGATAGATAGATAGATAGATAGATAGATAGATAGATAGATAGATAGATAGATAGATAGATAGATAGATAGATAGATAGATAGATAGATAGATAGATAGATAGATAGATAGATAGATCTATAGATAGATAGATAGGTACATAGATAGGTACATAGATAGGTACATAGATAGATAGATAGATAGATAGATAGATAGATAGATAGATAGATAGATAGATAGATAGATAGATAGATAGATAGATAGATAGATAGATAGATAGATAGATAGATAGATAGATAGATAGATAGATAGATAGATAGATAGATAGATAGATAGATAGATAGATAGATAGATAGATAGATAGATAGATAGATAGATAGATAGATAGATAGATAGATAGATAGATAGATAGATAGATAGATATATATATATATATATATATATATATATATATATATATATATATATATATATATATATATATATATATATATATATATATATATATATATATATTGATGGAGAGTGTTAATCTCCAAAAGAACAACTTATTCTTGTGATTAGAACACCTCTTTACCAAGAATAAGTCAAACACTCCACTAATTTAGAGGATCAATTGCTAATTACCAAAAGATTAACAAATCTGTGAAGAAGATGAAACACAGAAAAGTCTGCTGCACTATTTTTCCACATTGACCTATCAAATGTGTAAAGTTTTTGATAAAACTTTGTACGAAGTATCTCCTAGAGATTGCGCATCTACTCCAAGTTGAATCACTTCAAAAGATTAAGTATAACTTGAGAAATTGATTTCACAAGTTACCTATGTCAGAAACTGTTACTCAGAACAATCGACTTTACACCTGTAACTTTTAAGACTTGGTTCTCCTTGAATAGAACCCGTTTTACAAAATGCTTCTAGACATAAGTAGCTTATCTTCGAGCTTAAAGATTAAGCCCTCACTCATGCAAAACTTTAAACTGTGCTAGGAGAAATGACCAAAACATTGACTTCGAAATCTGCGCCTGTTTTAGGAACCAGTGAATACACTTCACATATGAATGTTCCTACACTTAATTCACTCAGCCTGATTACAATTGGAAGCTGAAACTTTGCACAGAGGTCAAGCAACTCTCAACTTAGACTTGTACAAAAGCATTTCACAATTTATCCACTGTAGAAGGAGAACACGCAGAAACATCGGGCGCAAAACTTTTCATTTACTCAGAGAAAAAATACAACTGAGTGATGAGAGCTAACACAAATTCACTTTCCTCTATCTCATGACTTCTATCTCCCTCATTCTTGACATCTGACTATTGTCACATATGCTCTCATTTGCTCTCATTTGCTCTCATTTGCTCTCATTTGCTCTCATTTGCTCTCATTTGCTCTCATTTGCTCTCATTTGCTCTCATTCATGCCCCGACTTTTCTCAAGGTATTTATAGATAATTTGTACATAATCTTGACTGAACAAAAGATCTAAGTCATCTATGACTATGCTAATGTACATATGTGTACACTTCTCTTGTCCTCTGATTGTAATCTTCTTCCACACTTTAGGAATTGATTCTTCCTTCATCATTTGATCTTCCAAGCCTTCAATTGGTGATTGGTATGCACCAACAGCTCCCCCTCAATCATCAATTGAGGTCTTCTCTGTCTTCTTGATACTTGCCATGTCTTTGAACCTTTGTAACTTAGGTCCATCCAAACTCTTTGTCATCATATCTGCCACCTGTTCTTTTGTTGGAGTGTACATCACTTCAATCTCTTTATCAAGTACCTTTTCCCTCAAGAAATGATACTGAATCTCTATATGCTTAGTCCTGGCATGAAAAACAGGGTTAGCTGCCAAATACAAAGAACTCATGTTGTCTCCAAAAATTATTGGAGTACTATGATCAATCTCAAAACTTTTCATCAATGTCTTCAACCATATGACTTCTTTTGCAGCTTCTACCATTCCCTTATACTCAGCTTCTGTGGATGATAAAGCAACTGTATGTTGCTTCTTTGAACACCAAGACACTAACTTGTCTCCAACATAACATAGATATCCATGGGTAGACCTTCTATCATCTGAGTCACCTGCCCAATCTGCATCACTAAACACTTTGATTCTTGTGTCAGAAGTGAAACCATAATACAAACCTTCACTTAGGGTTCCTTTGATATATCTAAGTACCCTTTGGGCTGCAATCCAATGAGTCTTCTTTGGACAATGCATGAATTGTGATAACACACCTACTGCATATGATAGATCTGGCCTTGTCAAAGTAGCATAGATTAAACTACCTACCAAACTCTGATATTTCTTCATATCATTGAACTCTTCACCTCCATACCTGCTCAATTTATGATTTACCTCCAATGGTGTAGTTGATGTCCTGCTATCTTCCATGTTAAACTTGACTAGAAGATTCTTCAAGTATCTCTCTTGTGAAACATATACTCCATGTTGAGTATACACAATCTGCATTCCTAGAAAATAAGATAAGTTTCCCAAATCACTTATCTTAAACTCCTTCTCTATTTGCTTCTTGAGTTCATTGATTCCTTGAGCATCTGTTCCTGTAACAATAATATCATCAACATAAATACACATGTAAATATATCCATTTTCACTTGCCTTCACTAGCAAGCTACTATCTGCCTTTGATGCTTGAAAACCACATTCATTCAAGAACTTGACCAATCTGTAATTCCAAGCTCTTGGGGCTTGCTTCAACCCATATAAAGCTCTCTTGAGCTTACACACATAATCTGATCCAATTGATTCCATGAAGCCTTCTGGTTGCTCCATATATACTTCATCTGCAATATAACCATTTAGAAATGCATTTTTCACATCCAATTGTGATAATTTCCACCCTTTGCAAGCAGCAATAGCAATCAATGTCCTAATTGTAGACATCTTAGCAACAGGACTAAAGGTTTCATCATAATCTACCCCATAAGTTTGGGCATAACCTTTAACCACTAGTCTAGCCTTATATCTAGACACTTTACCATCTGCAAACCTCTTTGTTTTATATACCCACTTGCATCCAATGACCTTCTGATTCTTTGGTCTTGGTACTAGTTCCCAAGTTTCATTTTCAAGTAGAGCATCATACTCTTCTTGCATTGCCTTCTCCCAATTCTGTTTACTTTTGGCTTCTTCATAAGTGGTTGGATCTTCTTCTGTTTTCACAATGTAGGCATAATTTTTTGTTGTTAGGAAAGATGTATCATAACTATACCTTATAGGCTCTTTCCTTTCTCTTGTAGATCTCCTGATTTCTGCACTTCTTGAAGTTTCAGCCTCATTTGATTCTGGATCAAATCTTGGCCCTTCTTCTACATGATCCTGCACTCTACATCTAGAGTCAACTTCATCAACAATTTCTTCACAAACTTTTACCTTTGCCTTTCCTTTCCTTTGAATTTCTTCAACACCTGTATACTCATTTGGTGATCCTGTATACCACACATTTTGCTCATCAAATGTCACATCTTTAGTAACAAGAAATTGCTTTGTGGATGGACTCCACAACCTGTAACCCATTTGTCTATCATCATATCCAATAAACACATACTTCTCTGCTTTTGGTTCTAGCTTATGTCTTAATTGTGAAGGAACATAAGCATATGCAATACATCCAAATACTTTACAATGATCAAGACTAGGCTTCTTACCCCACCATGCTTCATAAGGGGTTCCTCCATCCAAAGCTTTGCAAGGCAACCTATTCACAAGGTATGTTGCAGTGTTAATGGCCTCTGCCCATAAGTAATTTGGACAATTCTTTTCCTTCATCATGGCTCTTGCAAACTCTACAAGAGTCCTATTTCTTCTTTCTGCTACTCCATTTTGTTGAGGGGAGTACCTGCAAGTCACTTCTCTTTTGATACCTGCATTCCACAAATAATCATCAAACTCTTTTGAGAAATACTCTCCCCCTCCATCTGATCTTAACCTCTTTAGCTTTTGTCCTGTGATCCTTTCTGCATAAGCATGGAAATGTTTGAATGTCTTGAAGACTTCTGATTTATCCTTGATTACATACAAAGTAATCCACCTGGTTGCATCATCAACAAACAACACATAATATCTGGATCCATTTATGCTATAGTCCCTTGAGGGTCCCCATACATCTGTATGAACCAATTCAAGCATATTTGAATGCTTGTACCCTG
>MU261419.1:30000-107640 GCA_020310875.1 Ceratopteris richardii
GTGCTAGTACACACCCAATAGCATAATCCTACTGTACTGGAAGCACTGAGAATAACAAGCAGCAGGTGTGTGCTCAAAAATAGAAGGTTTTCATTGATCCTTCAACTTGGAAGTAGTCTGTTTTAATTCAATCATTTCTCATATCATCTCCAAAGTACATAGGCACTTGTATAGTGTCATTGGAAATCAAAGAGGGTCTACAACTTAACTTTGAAGCAAGAAGGGCTAGTACAAAGCAGGATTTGGTAGTACCTACTCATTTCTTGAAGTGTTCATCCATCTTTCCCAACAGTGGTATCAAAGCAAAGCTCAAGTAAAATGGGAGATGTTTTTCCTTCTTTCATTGATAAAATGGATAGGAACAACTATCAAGCATGGTCCTTGAGGATGAAGCCATACCTGCAAGGAAGGAGCCTTTATGGATACATCTCAGGAGATGAGGAGATGCCCATATTCAGAAGCAAAGGACAAACTACAAGAGAGGAGCATGAAAGACTCAACACATGGTGTGCCAAGGATGCATTAGCAAGGTCTTACTTACTTAACTCAATTTTTTATTTTCTTCTTCCACACATTAGGAACTGTAAGACATCCCAAGAGACTTGGGAAACATTGTCTTCATATTTCTCTTCCAACACAAGGGCTAGGAAGAACCAATTGTGGATTGAGTTTACCACTCGAAGAAAGCAAACCAAGCAAGGCATCTCAAAGTATGTGACCAAAGTCAAAGATGTAGCAGATCAATTGGCAAGCATAGGAGAAGAAATTGAAGGGGAGCAGATTGTAGACAAGTAATCAATGGTATTAAAGCTGATGACAAATGGGAGAGCTTCACAACTGCCATGGACTTGTACATGGATATGCAGATTCCATACCTTACCACACTCATGGGGCAAGTCTTTACCCATGAAGCCAAGCTCAAAAAGAATGGAGATTCATCAAGAGGTAATAGCTCTTCTGTCCTATATACTGATAAAAGTAAGTCCAAAGAGAAATGGAAGAACAAGAAGATTGAGGATGAAGGAGTTACCTCCCAAGCCAACTATGCAGGGAGAGGTAGAAGCTCAAGAGGAAGGGGCAAAGGAGGTAAGCAAGGTAGGGGGAGACCTTATTACTCCTCACCATGTAATATTTATGGATTGTCAAATCATACTACTTGATGAGTGTTACAGGAACTTCAAGAATCAGAGAGGTAGAGATTATCAAAGAGGTGGATATACACAATCAAGAGGAAGATTCAATCATCATCAAGGATACAATAACAAGGCTACAAATCAAGGAAAGATTACAACAACTACATAGAGGAGCAAGAGGATTCTCTTCTGATTATGAATATGGCTTCAAAACCAAGTATAAATGATGACCATCTATTCTACATTGACTCAGGATGCTTAAACCATGTGGCAGGCAATGTAGCTCTTCTCTCTAACCTTGAGGAACCAAACAGTAAGCATCAGGTACAAATAGGTGATGATACCAAGCACTCAGTGATTAAAGTAGGAAATGTTAAGACCTCTGATGGAGATAGAAATATGTTGACCAGGGTTCTATATGTACCTACAATTGCCAAAAAATTGATGAGTGTTGGATAGATTGTGGAAAAAGGTTTGCAGGTCAGGTTCAACCAGTATGGAGCATTTTTGGAGGATCCCCAACATGGATTCGAGAGAATTGCCAAAGGAGAAAAGACAGGTAGATTATTCACTTTTGAACTTGAAGATACAAGGAACATTGCACTGTATAGCTACAAAGATCAAACACTATCAGAACTTGAAATTTGGCACAAGAGATTAGGGCATGTTGGTGAAAGAACCTTAAAGAAAATATGTAAAGATCAATGTGTGCTTTCTACATACATGAGGACTACCTAGAGGTTGTCCATACAGATGTATGGGGACCAAGTAAGGATCCCTCAATTTTTGGATCAAGGTATTATGTATCTTTCATTGATGACTTCAATAGGTGGACTATTTTATATTTTATGACGCTCAAAGATGAAGTATTCAGTTGCTTTAAAAAATATCTTGCACTTGTTGAGAACCGAACAGGGAGAAGTCTAAAGAGAGTAAGGTCAGATGGAGGAGGTGAGTACTTCTCAAATGAGTTTGATACATTCTTGCAGGACAGAGGAATCAAGACAGAAATTACAACAAGGTATACCCCTTAGCAAAATGGGGTGGCAGAGAGGAGAAATAGATTAATTGTTGAAACAGCTAGGTCAATGTTAAATGAGAAAAATTTTACCTAATTACTTGTGGGCAGAGAGTGTATCTACTACCACTTATCTTGTAAACAGGTTGCCATCTAAATATCTTGATGGGATGACCCCATATGAAGCATGGCATGGTAGAAGACCTTCACTTGATCATTATAGGATCTTTGGATGTGTTGCCTATGTGCATATCCCTTCTCGAATAAGAGGTAAGCTATACCCTAAGGTAGAGAAGTGCAACTTCATAGGGTATGACTTGAATCAGAAAGGATACAGGTTCTACAATCCTTCAAACAAAGGATTCATGGTCAGTAGAGATTGTCTTTGATGAGAATGACTCTTGGTTTGAAAGTGAATGCAAGAAAGTAAAGCTACCTTATGACTTGGAAGAGGAGTTTCCAAGCCTCACTAAGGAGGAGCCTAATCATATTGAAGACATCAACTCAGATGATAAGGACATCATCAACTTAGAAGAATACAAGGCATGGAAGTCCAAAGGCAAAGTCAAAATGAAGAAGTTGGAGTATATACCTGAATCATCCAACCAAGCAATCAGAAGATCACAAAGGGAGAGCAAGAAGCCAATCAGATATGGGTATGACACTTCCTTAGTTACTAAGCACTCTGTTTATCTTGCAAAATTCTTGTCATTTGAAGAGCCATCATCATATGAAGAGGCAAAGACCAAGGCATAATGGAAAGAAGCTATGGATGAGGAAATTGAAGCACTCAAGGAGAATGATACTTGGGAGCTAGTACCAAAGAAGGAATCTATGAAGGTAATTGGTTCTAGATGGATCTATAAGATCAAAAGGAATTCTGATGGAGCAATAAGCAAGTACAAAGCTAGACTTGTGGCTGAGGGTTTTGCACAAACCCAAGGAGTTGATTATGAAGAAACCTTTTCACCTATGGCC
This sequence comes from Ceratopteris richardii, assembly GCA_020310875.1. Lineage (NCBI taxonomy): Eukaryota > Viridiplantae > Streptophyta > Polypodiopsida > Polypodiales > Pteridaceae > Ceratopteris > Ceratopteris richardii. The sequence continues at coordinate 33,130 of MU261419.1, forward strand.
AAAATGCCAACCATCAAGGTATTGGTAAGTGTGGTTGCATCAAAGAATTGGAACATGTATCAATTGGATGTAAAATATGCATTTCTAAATGGCTGGATTTCAGAGGAGGTGTACACGTCTCAAGCTCCTAGCTATGAGGATCCAAGCAAGGTAACATATGTGTGTAAATTGAACAAAGCTCTTTATGGATTAAAACAGGCACCTAGGGCATGGAACCATAGGTTGACTACATACCTTTAGGATCAAGGATTCATCATGAGTAAAGTAGTTATCTCTCTATTTGTTAAGAGGATAAATTTAGAGGTAATATACCTATGTGTATATGTTGATGATATCATACTCACAGGTAATGATGCTAATGGCATCAAGCAGATCAAGAATCAGATGATGCAGGAGTTCAAAATTAGTGACCTTGGATCACTAAAATATTTTCTTGGACTTGAGTTAGTCTATACTAACTCTGGAATTTATATTACTCAGAGAAAGTACATACAGGACATGTTAAAGAAGTTTCAGTTGCAGGATGCCAAAGTAGCAAGTACTCAAATGGAGGTAAACCAAAAGTTAAGTGCTCATGAAGGTGATGTGCTTGAGAATATTGCAGGTTACCAAAGCATAGTGGGAAGCTTGAACTATGCTACATTGACAAGGATTGATATTGCCTATGGAGTAAGTGTTTTAAGTCAATTTATGCACAGACCTAGGGCACCTCATTTGGAAGCTGCCAAGAGGATTTTGAAATACCTTAAGGGCACTCAAAATCAAGGACTATATTTTCCTTATACCTCAGACTTGGACATCAAGATATATTCATATGCAGATTGGGCAGGTTGCATAGATGATAGAAGAAGTACCTCAGGATACCTATCTTTTGCAGGTGATAAACCTATATCATGGTCTTCAAAGAAGCAACCTATTGTTGCTTTGTCTTCTACAGAGGCAGAGTACAGAGGATTGGCCAATGCTACTCAAGAGGCCATATGGATCAGTTTGTTATATGCAGATTTGGTTTTGCATACTACATCTCCAATGATTTTTGGAGACAATACAAGCTCAATACATCTTGCAACAAATCCTATTTATCATGCTAGGACCAAGCATATAGAGGTCCACTATCATTATGTGAGAGAGAAGCTATGAAGCAAGGAAATTCAATTGGCTTATGTATCAACTAATATGCAATGTGCAGACTTATTGACTAAAGCATTAGATGGTACAAAACTTTGCAGGTTTAAGTCTATAATTGGGTTGCAGGACATTCAAGAAGATTGAAGAAGAAGACTTAGTGAGAGCCAATGGACGATTCAAATTCAAATTCAAATATCCCATCTATAAAAGATGTCTAAAAAACTCGCGGGACAAGAAGTCTCATATTCCGAGTTCTCCTTGACCATATTGTAAGAGAGTTAGGTTTACATTATAGCCTACACTACTCATTATCATTAGGTATTGATTATCATGCCTATGATCTTGTACAACATTGTGTTCTAATACAATAGATCAATACTTTTCATCTATGGTCTCTCTGCCATAGTCACTCATAACAGTCAACTTGTACTGCTCATATCTTAGTCATTTCTTTATCATTTTCAATGTTCTATAGCTTCTTGGAATCAGCTCCAAGTTCTCTACAGGCTCACAAATTTTGAAGATAATCCATTCAGCCAATTTGGAGAAAAATGCATCGAAGCACTCACTGGTCAACCTCTATAGAGGTCCTAAAAAATCGGGGGTAATGATTTAATTGCTAAATTGATTGCTCTGTGTATAGTGCATCATTTTAAGACAATTCCACTTGGAATCATTAGCTCATTAAGCTAATTTGATATCTCCAAAAGTAATTTTTCTAATTCCTACTGTACTGGAAGCACTGAGCATAACAAGCAGTAGGTGTGTGATAAAAAATAGAAGGTTTTCATTGATCCTTCAACTTGGAAGTAGTCTCTTTTGATTCAATCATTTCTAATATCATCTCCAAAGTACATAGGCACTTGTATAATGTCATTGAAAAGCTAAGAGGGTCTACAAGTTAACTCTGAATCAAGAAGGGGCTAGTATAAAGAAGGATTTGGTAGTACCTACTCATTTCTTGAAGTGTCCATCCATCTTTCCCAACATTAATGATATCTCTATTATTGAATCAACCCATTCAAGATTTTTCAGCACTAAATGATGAGATTCAAAGTCTCAAGAATCAATTAGATACATATATAGATCAGTTAAAAACAAAATAAACACTCAATATGCAATGGAAGTCAAAATATGCTCAAGACACAACGGAGCTACGGGAAAGTAGAACAATCACTCCGTATGCAATGGAAGTCAAAATATTCTCAGGACACAATGGGGCTATGGGGAAAGTGGAAAGAAGTTGTCAATCATTACACAGAGAAATGCAAGCAAGATGCATATCAGCTTAAAGAGTTATGCGAAGGTAAAATCCAAGTAGAAGAAGAGCTCAAAGAAGTCTTGAGACATAATAAAGTTAAGGACCAAGTTATTGCGGAATTACAAGCTCAACTAACAAAGATTCACAGTGACAAAATAGCACAACAGATGAATATGGGGACGCCAGTAGTGTAAAACACAACTCTGACTACTAACGAGATTGAGGTACGTCCTCTTTCTCCCCCCATAGTTCCATCACCAATCAAAGATTCACAAGAGGCAGTTATTGATGAAATTCCAATGCCATGTACTGTAGAGCTAGATCACAGAATGACACAAAATTTTGAAGATGCAGTTGTAAGAGTTATGAAAGAAGCAAAAATAAAGAGCAAAGATCTAGATAAAATAATAAAGCCATTTAACATACCTTATGGCATCATGAATGAAAAAACATGTAGGTATATCAAGAAAATGACCTAGGAGGATCTGAGTTAGGACTTGAACTTCAAAGCTACAATTTTTAATTATACTTAGGCAGAATTTGAGGCGATCGATCTTGTTTGGAGAAGAAATTATCTGGAAAATAATCCTACATTGAGGGTGCATTGGCAAGAGGCACCCTGCTTATTGTAGGTTAATCCTTCTTTTTTCCTACGTCAAGGCATTGCCCATGGCCACAATTTTGGGAAGAGCAGCAAAACAACTCACTAAATAAACTATGGCTCAATTTTCCACTATAACTGATCCCTTCCCATAACTATCATTCGAACCAAAGAATATATGATTAGAACAAATGAATTTTGGCTCTCTAGACATGCCCATGAGTAGGTGTACAACAAGGATAAACCACCTTATTCTTAGTTCTCAAAATTGGTGCCAAGAAGGGTTGGATAAAGGATAATTAGAAATGATCATGAGAGCATTCAAAAGACATAGATAGAAGGCCAAACTCAGGGTGTATTTTTGTGGATTGGAGAGAGTATCCATTGGCATGGGACATTCTAATGCTAACTCCGAACTTTTCTTTGATTGCTAGAAATAAAAGAACTCATGATTCATAGAAAGCATCAATCCAAGTATCGTTTTCTTGGGAAAGCACATAAATTATGTACTTAAACCACTAGAGAAAAGGATAAAGAAATAAAGGAGAGTCTTTACCCTCACAGTCAAATCAAAAGTGAAGTCTATAAACCTTCACCAAGTTAAAGTTATGAATCAACTTACGTTTCAAAGATTCAAGTTCCTTGTCAACCAAGGTTTGAGAAACTAACTTAAGCACCAAGTTCCTAGTGTAAGTTGGTAAAGTCAATCGCTTGGCTCAAAGCAATGCATGAGCACCATGTTTCAAGAAAAAAGTCATAAAGATACTGAATAAAGGAAGAATTAACTTAGTCCTAGTGAAGCATAAATGTTTTGAGTAAAGGAGAAATGTAAGCATTTGAAGCTTAGTGGGTCAACACACAGATGTTGGATACTACACTAGTATCTTGTGTTGGATGTTTATGTTTAGCTTTACTCCTAGAATCATTTTGGGAATCCACTTTATTTCTTCTATGATACTTGAAACAAATTAGAGATAAAGTTTCGAGTCACATAGAGTTTGACTCTAATTAGTTTCAAGTATCTTAGAAGTTTGAATTAGTTGCATAGAGTTTTAGTTCTTTCTTTTTGCTTTCCAAAACTTTTGGATTTGATTCAAATAGATTATCTAATTCCTTTCAAGAATGACCAAGGAAAATTGATTGGACAAACTAAATAAAACATCCCAAATAGATGTGTTGTATGATAACCCATTCAATCTTCAAAAGATGCTAAGACTAAGTTCACTTATTTATTTGAGTTTGCTTCAGTTAAGTAGCATTACTCCAATGAATTTCATAGAGTTTAGTACACTCTTTGAAAGAAAACTTAGGAATTTCTCATAAGATTGATAATTCCCAAGAACTTAAAGCTAAAGACTTTGAGAAAAATAAGCTCATTTTGGATTTCACTTTGTCAAGTTAAAGTGAGGCTAACCACAGGTGTTGGGGGGATTCTTGTACAAAAAGGGATTTGAGCGTTTGTAGGAGAAAATGGAAAGACAAGAAGAAAGATACACACTGGAAGCCTCTATCGATTGATTATACAATGGTGATGCATCCAATGCTTCTATGCAAAATCCCACAGAGTGCTCAATCACAAAATACCAAATACCCAAGGGTCTTGTTGTTGCCGGCCTTCTCTGCACCAGACCTCCACCTTCTCCAAGCTTGCACTTGTGCACACCTTGCACCAAGCTTCCAATAAGGGGGAGGGATGGACACCTTCTGTCGACATGCGCACAGCTTCAATGGGACCTTGGGATCCTTGGGATGACTAGCTTAGCACTTCTCTGCACACTTCCTTAGTCACTCTTCATGCACACCTTGCACTTCACTTCTCTGTGTCGCACACTGTGTGCCTCTTGCACTTCTCTCTCTTCCTAGTTTAGACTATGCTCACCTTGCTTAGTCCTCCAAGAATAGTGCTTGCCTTGATTTGAGTGTCGGTTCACGTACGCTCCTAACTGCAAGGGTATCTTTAGACTAAACAAAAATTTTAATTGGGGGCCTATGCTTTCACTTCTGCGTACGCTGCCGCTTCACATACCTTCACATTTTTCCTTTTAATTCTTCACTTGTGCACCTAAGAGAGGGTTCACCTGAACCTTCCAAAACACTTTAAAAACACTTTGAACCTTAGGGAATTACAGAAATACCTCTGCAACCTGCAACCAAGTTTCTGCAATTTTACCCTTCGTGGACAATTAATTGTGCACTACCTGTGCATCTTAATACCTGAACTTTGAACACTTTGACTTTGCCCCATGTTGACTTTGATTTTGACCTTGTTGACCTTGACTGCTTTGACTTTGACCCTTTTGACTTTGAATATGGTTGACTTTGATTGTGATTGACTTTGACCAATATGACTTTTATGGGCTCAACGGTTGCCCACCACCTATTGTGCTATCCGTCTTAGAGAGCTACAGCCAAAACTCTGAGCAGATATGACACCATGATTCTTGTGCTGCAAAATCTACAAAAGGACACCTAAGTAGCTACCGAGACCACCAAGAGCAGGAGAGAACAGCACCAGAGAAGAACCAAAAGTGTAAAGTTTGCACGGAAAAGTAAAGGAGGGCAAATGGAGGGTAGGAAGGAGGGGGAAGGGAGGACTGAGGGGGTTGAGATGGATAGGTAGGGAGGGGTAAGGATGGGGCTAGGCAGAAGGGTAAAGGGAGAGTGAGGGAGTAGGAGTATGGGGGTTGGAGATGGCCGAAATGATCAAACAGTAGAGCAACGGAGGATGCATATGGGAAATTGTGAAACATAAGGTAAAACAAAGTGAGAATAGACCATGTGGACCATGTGGTTAAATAAAAACATGTGATAAATGTGCTCAAAACATGTGGGTGTTGACCAGAAGTCAGAGAGAAGGTGGGATTTTGGAAAAATTAAGGCAAAAAATGAATCCAAAGGTGCCAAAATACATGACAATGACCCCAAGTTTGGAAAAAATTACCATCCGAGGCATAGTCTAGAGCCAAAAGCTTTGGACCATGAAAAATTAAAAAATATATATTTTTACTTATTTATAATGAAAGAAATTAAAATGTGTCCTCCCCTTTTTTTGTTAATTATCTGAACCCACAACAAATCTGAAATAAAATAAAATAAAATTAAATTAAATTAAAATAAACAAAATAAAAAATTAAGGCAGGGGACGGGGGGGGAAGAGAGAGAGAGAGAGAGTTTTTTTTTCGAAATTTTTTTCCCCTCCCCTTTTTTTGTGTGGAAAAAACTAAAATCCATGGGGGCCCCTTTTTTTGTTTTTTTTTGTCTTTTTCAGTGAAAATATCCAAAAATTGGAGAAAAATACAGAAAAAATCTAAAAAAACAAAAAAATCCAAAAAAATTTCTCAAAAAAATCCCTATAGGTCTAGGCCAATTTCCTCACTCAAAATCATAGAGAGCTTCCTTTATTCCTCCAATTTGACAAGAAAATGACATTTGAAAAGGATGAAAAATACTAGAAAATTTCTAAAAATGCTTGAAAATTTCTCAAAAAAAATTCAAAAGTTGTGCTTATGCAAAGGCTATGAAATGGTTGCTAAATTTGCTGAAAATTCAAGGAAAAAGCATGAAATGGATAAAAACTACTAAAACTAGAACAAAATGAAATGAGAAGGCTATGTACAACCTGGGCAAATTTTGCAGGTTCCAGGTGATCCATAATTCTTCAGTTGTGTTGATGATAGGCCTTGAGCCTTGATATGTTGACTAAGAGGAACCCCTCCATAATCGGTTTTCAGCAAACTGGTTGAACCATTTATCTGCTAACCCTTCTAATGTGGTAGGGAAGAGTATCAAGAAGGCATCCTCTCTTCCCACCAAGCCTCTTGTTTTGCATAGTGCTAAAAACCTCCTAATATGCTCGTTCGGATCTTCCTGAGCTAAGCCTTTGAAAGAAGGAAATTTTATATTTAATCTTGATAGTAGGGTTTCCAAATCTACCTGACCTACCATGCTCTTTACTGATGAGGTTCACGACAGTGGACTGGAGGATCTTCTATCAGCCTTCCTTCTTGTTGCTTTGCACGTGACCCCCAATGTTTGGGACCCGGTTCTGGTCATGAGCTATTCATAATCCTCTTAGTATGAGATAATTGATAAGAATATTTACCTCTTAACCCAATGAAGTAGTACTGTCGGCACTTGAATAATGCTTCTCCACACTGCAATATTTCTTCTCCTATGCTCAAATCTCCTTGGAGTCCCACCAGACGTGCCAAATTTTGTTGGGGGATTCTTGTATAAAAAGGGATTTGAGTGTTTGTAGGAGAAAATGCAAAGACAAGAAGAAAGATACAGATTGGAAGCCTTTGTCGATTGATTATAAGAAGACAAATACAATGGTGATGCATCCAATGCTTCTGTGCAAAATCCCAAAGAGTGCTCAATCACAAAATACCAAATACCCAAGGTTCTTGTTGCTGCCGGCCTTCTCTGCACCAGACCTCCACCTTCTCTAAGCCTGCACTTGTGCACACTTTGCACCAAGCTTCCAATAAGGGGGAGGGATGGACACCTTCTGTCAGCACGCGCACAGCTTCAATGGGACATTGGGATCCTTAGGATGACTGGCTTAGCACTTCTCTGCACACTTCCTTAGTCACTCTTCATGCACACCTTGCACTTCACTTCTCTACATTGCACACTGTGTGTCTCCTGCACTTCTCTCTCTTCCTAGCTTAGACTATGCTCACCTTGCTTAGTCCTCCAAGAATAGTGCTTGCCTTGATTTGAGTGTCGGTTCACGTACACTCCTAACTGCAAGAGTATCTTGGTGCTCACTTTGATGTCCCAAGACTGTCTCCAAAAGTGGGAAGCCAACGAATCCCTGTTTTGTCCTGTAGTGCCTTTAGACTAAACAAAAATTTTAATTGGGGGCCTATGCTTTCACTTCTGCGTACGCTGCCGCTTCACATACCTTGACATTTTGCCTTTTATCTTCACTTGTGCACCTAAGAGAGGGTTCACTTGAACCTTCCAAAACACTTTAAAAACACTTTGAACCTTAGGGAATTACAAAAATACCTTTGCAACCTGCAACCAACTTTCTGCAATTTTACCTTTTGTGAACAATTAATTGTGCACTACATGTGCACCTTGATACCTGAACTTTGAACACTTTGACTTTGCCCATGTTGACTTTGATCTTGACCTTGTTGACTTTGATTGCTTTGACTTTGACCCTTTTGACTTTGACTATGGTTGATGTTGACTTTGACTATGGTTGACTTTGACTTTGACTTCTAGTTTGACTTCCAAATCAAAATAAAAGTGAAAAAAGAGTTATCAAACTCTTGAAAAAGATAAGAATCCCACCTAAGTTTCTAGGATCATGCACTAGTATGCCCAAAAATGGACTAGTAATTTGTATCCATCGATTCCATGTGTTAGTGCCTAGACAACACATAGTGAAAATAGTGAATTGTCCAGGGATGTTTTTTGATCCACCCTTATTATTCATTCTCTACTTTGAAGTCAGATTCATTTATCAAGTGCAAAGATAGATGGTGTTTTGAATTATTTGGGCATGGATAACCAAGTAGATTTCCTCTATTCATTTGGAATATGAGTTGAATCCCACTATAGAGGTGAAAACATGTTCATCTAGATTAGAACATCAGGCTCGGGGGTATGCCTACAATTTTGTATATAGCTTTATTTGTAGGATAAAAGTCTTTCGCAAGGGGGTAATAATTTTATAAAATAAATTTTATGATCTTAGTTTTTTGGTTGGTTCAGACATATCTAAAATCAGACATTGTTTGGTCACTCATATGTATGGCCAAAGATCTCGATATTAGACTTAAGCATGAGTTCATGTGTTCTCTAAAACAAGTAATCCATTCGGTGGTTTGAATCTCAAGGTTGGCAAGGAGGAGATCTTGGGTTCAACTCCCATGCAGAGCATGGGGAGAGAGTTTTGTCCAAAGATCTCTAGAACCTTCCACCTCAAGTTAATGTGAGTTGACTTGAGTCACGAGAGACTTAATTCGAGTGATGATTACACCTAACACCAGTGGAATCTAGTTGAAGGTACTAAAGGAGTGGTGAGATCACATATGCACTTGTAGACTACATTTAAATTTGTGTTCCTCGTTGATTCATGTAGCTATATGTTGAGGCAAAAATTTGGGAGGAGATTCATCTCTCTAGCACATGATGGTCCTAATAGTCTAGTTTGTTGTGTACTACTACTATTGCTACTACTACTGCTATTGTTAATACTATTGTTGCTGCTACTCCTACTATTCCTACTACTACTACTACTACTACTACTACTACTACTACTACTACTACTACTACTACTACTACTACTACTACTACTACTACTACTACTACTACTACTACTACTACTACTACTACTACTACTACTACTACTACTAGTAGTAGTAGTAGTAGTAGTACTGTTGCTATTGCTTCTACTTTTGTAATTTCATATGTGTATTAGAGGTGTGAACCTCTTCTTGTGAAGGTTAATGCATGAGGGCCATGTGACACTCATGTGAACACCCAAGTGGGTGGGAGATACAGTTGGGTAATAGTCATATAACAGGCATGAAAGGCATGCATCTTTCTAGTTTTGGAGTTGGAGCCATCAAATGCTTCACAAATATCTAACAAAAAGATGGTGAGGAGATCATAAAGAAGAAGCTTTATCTCACAGATGACAACATCAATTATGAATAAAATAAAATAACAAAATAAACATAATGATGATGGTGTTGTTGATGATCACTATGTGTGATAAGGATCTATGAGAAAACTCTTTGACCGAAGAAAATAAACTTCCAAAATCAATCGTTAACATTAAACATAACAATACATGTCATGAAAGAACATAAGCTTGACGGAAATTAAAACAAAAAGGATAGAGTAGACAAAGATTCTAGAATCTCATGTATTCTATAATATGGAAAACAATGGAGGGAAGAAATAAGATTATGGGCAAATGAAGAAACAATGGAGGGAAGAAATAAGATTATGGGCAAATGTAGAAACTCAAAGAGTGAGTAGGATATGGAGACAAAAAATTGTGATCATGTGAATATTTCAAGAAGAAATAAAGTCAAATCAATCACACGATATACAAAAACATACATAGAGAAAACCAACATCTATTTAAAAATTCTATACAAACTCTTCCAATTGCAGAAAAGAGTAATATTTGTCTTCTTAGGAGGACATCTAACGGTCAGAATTGGAGATGCTACTATACATGTAGTGACAAAGAGATACAGAAAGGCTAGTGGAAAAACAAGATACACGTGCAAATGGTATTCAATTTCAAGACCAATAAATTTTCTTTGACTATGAGATCAAGGACTTATTAAAAAAAACCATGTGCATGCCATGTTCAATGCATGGGAACGATCCATGATAGAGACTTTAACTACCAAAACCGCTTTAAAAAATTTGATAAGTAATACACTCAATTTCATGGCGTAGAAAATTGGAAACTCAATTTAATATATCTCAAGTCTCATCAACTTGTTTTTCTCAAGGAAGTTTAAATCAAGTGGCTATCAAATGAGGATATTATAACACTAGAAACAACAGTTCTACTACTACTATTGCTATTACCATTGATACCGTCACTCTTTGTAGAATTATTAGTACTAGTACCATTGCTAATGGCTTTACTATTGTTGGTGGCTCTTCTATTGTTGTTGTTGCTACTATTGTTAGTGTTGCTATTATTTTGGTGGTGGTGTTGTTGTTGTTGTTGTTGTTGTTGTTGTTGTTGCTACAATTAGTACTCCTATTCCTACTTCTACTACTCCTCCTAGTACTACTTTTAATACTATTATTGCTACTATTTTTACTATTGCCATTGTTAACACTACTAGAACTACTATTGTTATTTATATTTGTATTTCTATTGTTATTATACTAATATTTCTATTTTTGTTGCTTCTATTGCTTTTTTTTAGTATTATTATTGTTGTTGCATTGCTACTACTATTGTGACTCAAACTATGATTGTTGTTGTTGATATTACTACTATGACCACCACCATCCCCACTATCACCACCATCATCATTGCCACCGCCATCACTGCCTCCACCACCACTAGTAGCAACACCATCACTACTACTGCTACTACTACTACTACTACTACTACTACTACTACTACTACTACTACTACTACTACTACTACTACTACTACTACTACTACTACTACTACTACTATTGATGTTGTTGTTGTTGTTGCTACTTCTATTATTGCCACTGCTATTACTGCTACTACTACTACCACCACTACTACCTCTACTACAATTGCTCATAGTATTAGTCATGCTAGTACTATTACTATTTTCACCATCAATACTATCACTACCATTAGCAATAATAATAGTAATAATAGTAATAATAAGGATAACAAAAATGATAATAACAATAAAAATAAAAAGAATAATGAGGATCATGGTTATCATTAAATCTATGGTTATCATTATATCTGATTTTAAAGCAAGAAAAACCCCAGTACAAATCAAAAGCAACCCATTGAAAAGGACATTGAACGCATGAAAATACATGCCCGTCAAAGAGAACAAGCCAAAAGGGATATACTACATAAATATGCGTGCTATTACGTTGCAAGAACACAAAAAGAACAAAAGAAAATAGGAAGCGAATGAAAATAAATTGGTCATTTTGAGCTCACCTATATAAGAACTCAAATAATGCGTAGAATGTAAACTTCAAACTTGTAATTGGGTAAATAGATTTAGAAAAACTAAACGTAAAACAACTACAAAGGACCTAACAAGTTGTATTCAAGGTAGATAAAAATTCTACAATGGACCTAAACAAGTTGTAATAAAGCTGATTTAAAACTTTGTATAGATGGATCTTTAAGGAGTGAAAAAGTGTGAGCTTGATTTTCTTAGAAGAGAAACTTATCATTAGAATTGGAGATGCCAGTGTACATGTAGTGACAAAGAGATACATAAAAATCTAGTAGAAAGAAAAAGAGATACATGTAGTGACAAAGAGATACATGAAAAGCTAGTAGAAAGAAAAAGAGATACATGTAGTGACAAAGAGATACATGTAGTAGAAAGAAAAAAGTCATGTAGTGAAGAAGATCCATGTAGTGACAAAAAGAATAAGAGAGTTTGATAAGGAGAAAGCATATCCAATAACAATTGACTATTAGCACATTTTTCTAAAAGAAAGTAAGTATAAGAGCAACTTTAGAGCCAATAAAGCTGCATTGACCATAACATCAAGACCTCTCCCAAGGAACCCATACATCTGTAGCCAAATTCAATGCATGAGAAAGAGCCATAGCTAAAAGTTAAGACAACCCATAGCCACTATAAATCTTTAACAAGCGATCATGATCAGGGATGTTCATGAACCCCACCAATGTGCTAGTTTCTTAAAAAAATCTACCAAAAAAATTGAGACTCAATCTTTCCATACTTCTTCATGACTTTAAATAAAATAAAAAATGACCAAAGAAGAACTCAATCTTGCCTTTAATCCTTGCATTGAGAAATAGGTGAAGAGAAATACAAGGTGTGCTTGTTTGAGTTTCAATTCAAGCAATTCCCATACTACAAAATAATGAACATGTATAGGTCATTGGCCCAGAGTGGGAATGAAGATTGTGAGGAAAGTGCCAGACAGAATAATCATGTGGGAAACATTCAATTAATTGTCGATAAGAATATAATGTATTGGGCAATCAAGCACCAAAGAAGCATGTACAGAAGTTGAAATGTTAAGTAAAAAATGATGAAAAGTACATCAATTGTCTTCCTTTCCCAATAGTATTTAAAGAAAGAGGATTTTTTGCTATAATTATTAATTTATTATTTATTAATTTATAAGTCTAGATAGACTAACATGATAGCATTATAAAGAATTTTGAGGATAAAATCTAGCCATGTAAAAATACTTTGAAATTAAATTTGAATTAAAATATTTTTCAAGTCTATGCAATATACAATATGAACACTATGAAAATTTGTGCACGTCTTTCTTTCATGTGTAAAAAAATCTGCATCATGTGTAAAATTTTCGCATACAAAACTAATATCTAGCAATATAAGTGAATGTAGGAGTCATTAGAAAAGCTTTCGGTACAATTGGGATGCTTCCATAAATATTTTAATTTCATAGTACCTAATCATTATGAGCACAAGGATCATGTAATTTGAAGCATTACTTGAGAGAGAGAGAGATAAAGAGAGAGAGAGAGAGACAGAGAGAGAGAGAAAGAGAGAGAGAGAGAGAGAGAGAGAGAGAGAGAGATGCCATTCGTTTAAACCATTTCTGTGTATTAAAACGTGGTGGGACAACATTGTGCAGAGGAATGGATTGAGGAGATGAGTAATGTAGTAGTGGCTTCTCAAAGAGAGAGAGAGAGAGAGAGAGAGAGAAGTAAATGATTTAGGCACTCATACATACAAATGTACACACATACGTATACATACAATCAAAGAACAACCATTGAGATCTATAATTTGTTGCACTGTTTGCAACATCATAATAATAGTGATTGTCTTCTTATGCCTTTTGCTTCTTGGCAAAAATTTATTCCTCACCTTCCTTACCTATTACAATGGCAATGGTCTATCAAACAGCTTTTTCTCTTGTCTCATATGTATATACAAGCACGTGCGAGCATTAGGTCAACATTGGTAGCTACTTCTATCTACTATCATATCTATGATGACAGCTTTTTCTCTTGTCTCATATGTATATACAAGCACGTGCGAGCATTAGGTCAACATTGGTAGCTACTTCTATCTACTATCATATCTATGATGACATCTTGGAGCAACAAGTATTACCATGGTTGTGTCACTTTCTCCCTAAATATTGCTTGGGATGAAGGAATATACATGTAGGTATGAAGGCTTTCATAATAATGTTAAGACATAATGGCATATCATTATGTAGAATGATAGAGGAAGGATAGAGAGGGAGAAAGAAAGAGAGAGAGAGAGAGAGAGAGAGAGAGAGAGAGAGAGAGAGAGAGGAATCAATAAGGAGAGGCGTGAGAGACAAGTGCATGTTTACATATAAGAGCATCAACATCTAAAAGTTGTTTTGATCATTTAAGCAATCACGCATGTACATGTATGTATTTATGTATATATGTATGTATTTATGTATCTATGTATGTATGTATGTATGTATTTATGTATGTACGTATGTGTGTATGTACATATGTATGTATGCATGCATGTATGTATGCATGCATGCATGCATGTATGTATGTGTGTATGTATGTATGTAGGTATGTGCATATGCATGCATGCATGCATGTATGTACGCATGCATGCATGTATGTATGCATGCATGTATGTATGCATGCATGTATGTATGCATCCATGCATGCATGCATGTATGTATAGATGTATGTATGTATGTATGTATAAATATATATATGTATGTATGTATGTATGTATGTATGTATGTATGTATGTGTGTATGTATGTATGTATGTATGTATGTATGTATGTATGTATGTATGTATGTATGTATGTATGTATGTATGTATGTATGTATGCATGTATGTATGTATGTATGTATGAATGTATATATGCATGAATGTATATTACATACATGATTTTCCCTTTAAATCTAACCAAAAGTCAAGAAAGGTACAAATGTGTAGCTTTGATTTCCATGTCTTAAAATCTCCAAGCATACCCCCTCTTGATCCCACAACTCCAATATTGACTCTCTTCTAAACCCAACGTCTTGATAAGATCAAGCTTGTGCATACCTTTTGCACATCACCAAAATTGATGAATTGGTATGCTTATTGAAGTGTTTCAACAGCGATGCACCACAGTGCGCTCTCCTTCTCGAGAGCTCCACGACGATATGCTCGGATTAGAAAACCAAGCTCCTAAGGTCGCACACAGTACTCCGCGCAGAGACTGTAGATTACGCAGAAGACACAGTACACAGGAGGCACGAAGACAGACTTCTTAGGTCTTACAAATGCAGTCGAACTTACAGTCCGTGACTGACCAGGCCACTATATGTTTTATTAAAGAACATATACAAAGAAGTGTCCGGTGGCCATTTGGCCTTTCACATGGACACTAACGGTAATAATCTCCCACTAAAGGCCAATATGGCTAGAGTAACTATGGGAGAAAAATAAAGAATGATAAAGGATACCTGAGTGTAAGTATACAAACTATACCTCCCACCTGATGGGCATGTTACACAGTATACAAGTGACTGCGTAAGATCAAGAATCAAGTAACCCCCATCAAGTGACAACAGTGTCGAAAGCTATCATGTGGTAGAGCTTTAGTCAAAGCATCTGTAGCATTATCTCGAGTGTGAACCTTCTCAAGAATAATGCTCTCAGTGGCTAAGCAATCTCTAATGAAGTGATACCTCACCTCAATGTGCTTGGTCTTTGCATGATAGACCGGATTCTTAGCCAAAGCAATGGCACTCTGACTATCACTGAGCAAGTGAGGTACACGCTGAGGTAAACCCATATCACAAGCAAGACGAGAGAGCCACAATGCTTCCTTACATGCCTCACTTGCTGCAACATACTCTGCTTCTGTGGTAGAAACAGTTGTACATTCTTGAAGACGAGATCTCCAAGAGATAGCACCTCCAGCAAAATGAAAAATGTACCCTGATGTAGACTTACGATTGTCTACACAACCAGCATAGTCAGAATCTGTGTAACCAATAATGGATGCGTTCCCTCTACCTAAGCATAGACACTTGTCCTTAGTGCCACTCAGATATCTCAAAATCATTTTGACCGCTTCCCAATGTTTCTTGCAAGGATTTGACATATATCTGCTCACAACTCCCACTGCAAATGCAATGTCTGGTCTCGTAGCTACCATAGCATACATGAGACTACCAACAGCAGACTGATAGGGAATTTTGGTCATGAATTCCTTTTCCTCATCTGATTTGGGGCAGTCATCCTTGCTCAATTTCACATATGTGGGTAAAGGTGTACTCAATGCCTTTCCACCCTGCATATTGAATCGATGAAGTACTTTGGATATGTACTCACTTTGAGACAAGTATATGCATCTTTTACTCCTATCACGAGTAATGTGCATGCCAAGAATATGTTTGGCATCCCCCAAATCCTTCATATCAAATGTCTGACTCAACTTCTTTTTTAGAAGTGACAAATCATAAGAGGACTTCCCAGCAATCAACATATCATCGACGTAAAGTATCAAGCATATCAAGCTGCCATCAGAACATCTCTTTGTGTAGAGACAATGATCTTCATTGCTCCGAGAATAGCCTTGGGACTTCATAAAAGCATCAAACTTTTGGTACCATTGTCTAGGAGACTGTTTAAGTCCATACAAGCTCTTCTTGAGCTTACAAACTAGACTTTCCTTGCCAGGAACTACATAACCCTCTGGTTGTTCCATATAGATCTCATCTGTAAGATCTCCATGCAAGAAAGCTGTTTTCACATCCATTTGGACTAGCTCTAAGTCCTCCACTGCAACGAATCCAAGCAACATGCGCAAAGTAGTCATCTTGACCACTGGAGAGAAGATTTCCTCAAAATCAACACCATGTTGTTGCTTAAAACCCTTTGCAACAAGTCGTGCTTTATATTTTGGAGAAGCACTATCTGATGTGAATTTCAGCTTATATACCCATTTACACGGTAAAGCTTTTCTGCCCTTTGGCAAAGGTACTAAGTCCCAAGTACCATTCTTGTGAATAGAATCCAACTCACTCTTCATGGCACGCTCCCACTTGACATGATCCTCTGTCTGCATAGCCTCTTTGTAGCAAGAAGGCTCACCGACATCTGTTAGCATAACAAAATCTAAACCTGGAACATATCTATCAGGTGGATATGAGACACGTGTAGAACGTCTCAATGGTTGCTGAACAGGAACATGTGCAGACTGATCTGAATGGACATTCTCTTGAACATCCCTATGTGCAGCATTTTTATGCATGCTAACCGGAGGACTAGTATCCTCAAACACCACTCTTCTCACTTCAACCTCATTAATGGGCTGTTTATGCATCTTAGACTCATTAAAAATGACATCACTACTTCTGATCACTGACCGTGTTTCAGGATCCCATAAGCGATATCCAAATTGTCCTTCTCGACCATATCCAAGAAAAATGCATTTCTTTGACTTATGGTCCAACTTTTGTCTAAGATTCTTGGGTATATAAGCATATGCTTCACACCCAAAAACTCGAAGATGATCATAATATGGTGGTTTCCCTGTCCATAACTCTTGTGCCACTTTCAGACCTTTTGCAGTACTAGGTGAAAGGTTAATCACATGAACTGCAGTCAATACTGCTTCTGCCCAAAAACCTTGTGAGAGGTTTGCATGATGCAACATAGAGACTACTCTATCTTGAATAGTTCTATTCATCCTCTCAGCTACACCATTCTGTACTGGGGTATAAGGAGCTGTAAACTCTCTACGAATCCCTCTAGACTGACAGAAAAGGCTGAATTCATGTAAGGTATACTCACCCCCATTATCTGAACATAAAGCCTTAAGCTTAGTTCCTTTTTCAGTCTCAACTGAAGCAAGCCATTTTCTGAAAGTAGGGAATACATCATCCTTTGATTTGATAGGATATACCAAGACTTTTCTAGTAGCATCATCTATGAAAGTGACAAAGTAAAGAGAACCACCTAAGGACCTAGTGGGCATAGGACCACACACATCTGTATGAACAAGATCTAAAGGCTGAATTGAAGAGTCAATGTGCGTTCTATGCACATTTCTGGTTTGCTTTCCATATTGACAATGCTCACAAAATGAAAAATCAGAGAAAGATAACACAGGTAAGTAGCCAGAACGAGAAAGATTTTCCATTCCACTACGAGATATATGGCCCAAACGACCATGCCAAATACAAGCCATAGGCTGTTCAGTAACAGCTAACAAGTGTTCTTTCTGTGATACAAATAAAGGATAAAGTGAGCCAACTTTGCTTCCTTTTGCAATAACCATATTGCCCTTTGATATACGAAAGGACTGAGCATAGAAGACCACCTTGTAACCAAGGTCATCAAGTTGACCAACTGACATCAAACTGTGTGATAACTGAGGTACATGGCGTACATTATGCATAGTAAATTTTGAACCATCAATGAACTGCACAACCACATCTCCAATCCCCACAACATCACACTGGTAAGAGTCACCAAGTCTCACGGTACCAAGAGACTTTGCTGCATAATTAGAGAACCATTCTCTATGTGGTGTCACATGGAAAGAAGCACCAGAATCTAGCAGCCAGGTGTGGGAAAGAGAATCAGCCATAAGTGCCTCAGATGGCACAGTACTATCAAGTGTCGACACATCAGCATCATCAGAAATAGCATTAATTTCTTCAATCTTCACAGTCGAAGTAGATGGTGCAGGTAACTGTTTAACATGCCCATCAACATTCTGTCCTTTACCTTTAGCATTCTTTAATGCATAACAATCTTTCTTCATGTGTCCTTTCTTATGACAATAATGGCATTCGATATCCCTCTTCCTTGATTTACTTCTACTCTTATTCTGTTGACCATTCTTTTCCTTGTTCTTGCTCCTGCCACGTTGTTGATTCTTTCCTTGGTAAGAATCACGAACATTATATGCATCTCCACTCTGAGTGCCAACCATAGATTTTCTACGAATCTCCTCACTCAAGAGTGCTCCACATATGTCATCATAGACGAGTTTACCACCAGGTGCACTGTTGCTAATAGCCGTGCAAAACGTATCCCATGATGATGGCAGGGTGCATAATAGCAATACTGCTTTCATTTCATTATCCATATCCATTTTCTGAGCCTGTTGCTGGGAGAATATAGCATCAAACTCATTTAGATGAGCAGCAACACTATCTGTGTCCTTCATACGAAGGTCATATAATTTTCTTATCAGATACACTTTATTTGATGCCGTCTCTTTTTCATATGTATTGCATAACTTCTTCCAAAGCTCCTCTGCACTTTCACAGTCTAATACTGTAAAGTAAACATTATCTGCCAAGTGCAAGCGAATGGTAGACCTGGCCATTTCATCTAACTCATCCCAATCATCTTCATCCATGTCAGCAGGCTTCTTTGAAATCCCATTTACTGGCTTCCATTGCCTCCTTTGAATCAGCACATCTTTAATATGATTCTTCCATAGAGCAAAGTTTGTGCCATCAAATTTTCGGATCTCAAAATAGTCTTTGCCCTGCAAGTTATAGCTCCTCCTCGGAACACTAGCACTAGACCCTGATCCACCAGATGTGCCTGAGACCTCTGATGCCATGATCGTAGAGAACTGAATAGAATGATAATGGAGCTAGAAGAGTCCAAACACCAACAAATAAGTGTATCAAGGAGTAAGTTGACCACTGTATAGTTGACTAAACCAGAAATCTGGAAAAATTTTGCCAGAGTATCCTCTGCAAAATTATCATATGACCAGTGTCAAAGTATCATAAAACTGCAAGTACTGACATGTCTACCTGCATAGTGAATCACTGACTCCACTGCATATAATCAGTTACCCAATAGAAGCCAACTAGGCTTATCGAGCACCTATGAACAACTATCATACATCTCCTATGGCGAGGCTGGGTAAGTCTTCCACCTGCATCACCGAAGAGACCCCGACATCTGGGTGTCTCCCAGTTAAGAAAAACCTCACCACGACCCTCTTTATCAAAACGTAAAAGGCTTTATGCAAAGAACGTAACCGCTATATCAATGACCACATGGACGTACATAAGCGGTATCCACAGAAGCGTACATGGTGTGTATGTGCTCAATATATGCAGTAAAATGACACTAAAAGGCTGAATACACAGCCCGAAAACTAGCCAATAACACCTGCAAGTGTCTGTCAACTCTGATGGTTTAGGCTTTAAAAACCTGCATAAATTTGCAGCGACTGCTCCCACCAAAACTGAAAACCCCTCGAGAAACCTGTAGTTTTACGAGTGTGGCTGAAAATACAGCCCCAAAGGTTGATATTTATTGTCTGAGAAGTACAAGGAACACTCTTCTTGATGTTCTTGGACCTGTGCGGAGAGAACTATGTGCGAAAGTACTCCGAAATGGCTCCAAAAAACACCCCAAAATTGCTTCAGAAATAGGCTTTGAAAGCAAAAAATGAAGCTTTGAGGGACCAAAACTTGTTCAAGGTAATTTCAACCTTAGTCTTTCCCCTTCTTCAAACACGACAAGAGTGTAGCTTAGTGGCAAGAAATTGCCACGGTTAAGCGAGCTCTGGGGGGAATAGTACTGGGATGGGTGACCTCCCGGGAAGTACCGGGAACCTCTATATTCCTTGATCGTTGAGGTCCTCCCTCGCGCGCAGCCAACGGTGACTTCGGTGACTCGGATGACAAGGTATGCCAAGGTCTATGCCTTGGTCGCCATGTCGTAAGCCTTGGAGAAAGCCTAGGGGGGGGGTGCTCGCTTCGCTCGCACAAAAGGAACAAAACTTTTGCCTCGAATTGCTCTGATACCAGTGAAGTGTTTCAGCGGCGATGCACCACAGTGCGCTCTCCTTCTCGAGAGCTCCACGACGATATGCTCGGATTAGAAAACCAAGCTCCTAAGGTCGCACACAGTACTCCGCGCAGAGACTGTAGATTACGCAGAAAACACAGTACACAGGAGGCACGAAAACAGACTTCTTAGGTCTTACAAATGCGTTCGAACTTACAGTCCGTGACTGACCAGGCCACTATATGTTTTATTAAAGAACATATACAAAGAAGTGTCCGGTGGCCATTTGGCCTTTCACATGGACACTAACGGTAACACTTATGATCATATCTAGAATTTTATTCAGCTCATCTAATATAATGTTAGCTCATAGTCGTTAATGTGTAAGAAATTAGAGGCACTTTGAGAGCTCTACATCACATTGCATCATCGTGGCATTACTATCAATATACTCAACATCATTTCAAGTAAGTATCAAAGGATTCTCTAATATCTGAGATGATGAAATGATTGTAAAGGGATTCTATACATGCAAACATACTCTATCTTTCTACAAAATTCAATGATGTGAGCTTAAACGAATTTCTTTCAAACCAGGGAAGGCTTGCATATGTTTAAATAAAAAGCAACATCCTTTATTATTATCTTGTGTTCATGTGTTTTGAAAGTGATGTGTGTGAACATACTTAGGTCTATTGGGGCACCTTTTTCCCTCTTTATCAGGTTTTTTTTTCATGTCTTGTATATACACCTATAATTCTAACATGTCACTCATTTTTGTATGTTCACTTGGCAATACATTCAGTGTTGTGTTGTTCTACAAGCTTCTTCTTTCTTGTTTTGTTTGTGTGCTTCCGGAGACATTGAAATCCAATGATTGGTATTAGAGCAATCACCGCTTCATCTAGGGTGTTGTTGACACCCCTCTGGTTATAGTCTTAGAATCGTATAAAAAGTGGATAGCATACTTGAGGCAATTAAGAGTTCAAAAAAGATTTGGTTTGTGGCAACAAAATTTTGATTTGAGCTCGTTTGGCCTTCGAATGCACTATTGTAGTGACTATGTAGGCAATTTTTCCCTTTTGTGCCAAACATATATACAAAGTTTGATAAAATGTGCTCTATAACATGGCAAATAATGAAAAAAATAAATAAGATTATGAGAAAATGACGAAATTTTGGATTTGACCTAGCGTATAGAAACCCAAAGAATGAGTATGATAGAAAGATTCACAAAAAAAGAGCACAAACAAAACTCTATAAAAAAATCTAAAAAAACTCTATAAACACTCTTCTAATTTCAGTAAGACTGTACTCTATAAAAACATGTAATGGTCAAAATTAAAGATGCTAGCGTACATGTAGTGACAAAGAGATACGAAAAAGGCTAGTGGAAAAAAAGGATATCAACAAATTTTCGTAAAACCAAGTAATTGGAAGAGCAATTTCAAAATCCATAAAGGTACTTTGACTATGACATCAAGTTCTTTATTCAAAAAGAAGAATAAGTCGAACACAAACACCAGAAGCTTTTGTATATTGATTACCAGTAGGAGAATACAATGATAATGTATAAAAGAAGACCAAGTGTTCTTTGTGTGGAGTGTTTAATCCCAAAGAATACATACACACACAAGGTTATAAGATACCCAAAGTTCCTTATGCTGCCAACTTCTATGCACCAGATCTCCACCTTCTACAGGAGCTTGCTCTTGTGCACACCTTGCATGGAAGCTTCCAATAGGATGGGAGTGAGGGACACCTTCTGTCGATGTGCACATCTCTTCAATGGTACCTTGTGTTACCTTGACTGCTTTGCTTACTGGTTCTCTACACTCCTTCTATACACACCTAGATCACCCTTCTTGCACACTTTGTCTCACACTTGCTTTTCTTCGTCACACTGTGCTTCAATTTGCTCTTCTCCCCTAGAGTAGACTATGCTCAGACTTGCTTAGTCTAACTCCAACAATAATGCTCATGCCTTGAGTGTCCACTTACGTATGTCATTCCTAACTGATAGTGTATCTAGGTGCTCACTTTGATGTCCCAAGAATGTCTCAAAATGTGTACAGCCAACGACTCTCTATTTTGTCTTGTAGTGACTTTGGGACTAAAACAAAATTTTAAATGGGAGGCCATATATACACTTTTACGTACCGCTTCCTCCTCACATGCCTTCACTTTTTCCTTCATTTATTCAACATGTGCACATAAGGGAGGGTTCACCTCGACCTTCCAACCACTTTAAAACCCTAGAAAACCTTACAGAAAGGCACTTTGCGACCTGCATTCCACTTTCTGCAAACCATAACCATTGTGAACAAATCGATTATGCACTACTTGTGCACCTTGACCAACTTGACTTTGACCACTTCGACTTTCACTAGCTTGACTTTGACCACTTTGACTTTGAGCTTTTTTACTTTTACTAGCATGAATTTGACCAATTTGACTTTGATGGGCTCAATAATTGCCCACCATCTAATGGGCTCTCCATCCCGGAGAGCTAACAGCCAAACCATGAGCATAGAGATTCACCTTAATACATATTGTGTAAAATCTTCAAAAGGACACATGAGCAACCACCAAGACCACCAAGAGCAAGAAAGAACAATCAATAGGGAAGAACCAAAACTGGAAGTAGCACATTGAAGAAGCAGAAGCTGGATAATGGAGGGTATGAAGGAAAGGTTAGGGAGGGTTGAAGGGTTAAGAAGGATAGGGTAAGGAGGGGTAACGGTGGGGTTGGGTAGAAGGATAAAGGGAGGGGCAAACAGTAGGATTACGGGCTTTGGAGAGGGCCAAAATGCTAATAATAAAAGCTATAGAGGGTTCATATGAAAAAATGTGAAACATGTGGGAAAATAAGGATGGAGTATACCATCTAGACCATGTGCGGAATAATAAACACATATTAAATGTGTAGAAAACATGTGGGTTTTGACCAAAAGGAGGAGAAAAGTCTAGAATTTGGCAAATCTATTACAAAAATTGAGTCGAGAAGTGTCAAGAAACATGAAATTGACCCCAAATTTGAAAAAAATGGCCATCCAAGGCACAATCTAGAGCCCAAAACATTTTTCCAATAAAAAATGAAAAAATAGAACCACACCATAGGATAAATTTATCCTATGGTGTGGCAAGGGGGGGAGAGGGGGGGAAGAGAGAGAGAGAGAGAGAGAGAGAGAGAGAGAGGAAGAGAGTGGAGAGAGAGGAGGGAGAGGCTAGAGAGAGGATAGAGAGAGATTAGAGAGAGAGAGAGAGTAGAGGAAGGTAGGGAGAGGTAGAGAGATATAGAGAGAAGATAGAGAGAGGTAGAGAGATGTAGAGAGAGAAGATAGAGAGAGGTAAATAGAAGGTAAGAGAGTTTTTTTGGAAATAAAAGATGAAAGACGGAGGGGGCACTTTTTTTAATATCTTAAAAATAGATAAAAAATCCCAAAAAAATCTAGAAAAGTAAAAAAAATCTCCAAAAATTCTCTACATTTCTACAAAACTTTTCCCACTCAAAACCACAAAGATCTTCCTTTTTTCCTCTATTTTATGAATAAAAATGACATTGAAAAAAGATGAAAATTTCTAAAAAGAATCTTTAAAACGTTTTAAAAATTCCTAAAAAATTCCTAAAAATATCTAGCAATGTGCTCATGAAAAGGGCTATGAAATGGCTTCCAAAAATTGCATAAAAATTCAAAGAACAAGCATGAAAAGGGATGAAAAATAATAGAAATTTAACAAAAAAGAAGTAGTATGAGAAGGTTATGTACAACTTGGACAAATTTTGCCAGTTCTAGGTGATCCAAAAAGCTTTATTTTTGCTGATGATAGGCCTTGAGCCTGGATATGATGAGCAATGGAAGCTCTTTGCCCTCCACAGTCTTTAACTATACCGCACTTCATTTGAATTGTCTTCCTTTTGGGCACACCGACCATCTGATAGGGCCACCCTGAATCCTTCATTCGAATAATATTTCCAGCATACTCCATCTTTTGTTTCTCTGTTTTAGCTACTTTTTTATTTAAATTATAACATTGCCATCTTACTATTCTAGCTTTGTCAGGCAATGGAGTCTTGTGTTTCCAAAGACCTACAAGTACTGCTTCCACTTCCTTGTAAAGCCCTGCACTTACTACCATAAAAATAATCATAATAGATGATATCCCTACCATTATCCATAATAAAGTGGCCATTGATATAGGATTTGGGGCAGCTTCATCAATGTTGTACTTAAGGGTATGACTTGTTTTCTCTATTTTCTAGCATGTGATTAGTTCACCCAAATCAACAACCTAAATGACCTCCTCTGTTCCTTCATAGACTTCCTCTTTACTTGAGTTGTTTGGAAAAATTCCATAGCAAGAAGATGATTCTTCTCCATGTAACCAAGCAAACATGTTCTCTTCTTCATATAAATCTGCCTCTGGGTTGTCCAACAAATCTTCTTCCATACAAATACCAGTTGTTTGCATGGTGTTGGTGTGTCTTTGGTTATTTGGTCCTTCTTCTAAAAATATTTGCTGCAAATCTTTTCCCTCTTGCTTTACCCACATTGTGTCCTTACCCCAATCATGCAGCACATTGGCATGCCTTAACTAGGGTCTCCCAATCATCAGTGGGAAACTTCCATCTACTTGTGGTAGCCTTAAGGCAAAAAAATCCAAGGTGAAGATGTTACCTTGTATATCCACGGGGACTCTCGATCAGATATTCATTTTGTTGTCTCACACATGAGCAAGTTTATGCATTGCCCAAGTGTCAAGCATTGGCATGTGGTTAAGTGCATCTTTCCTACTTGAGTGGTACCCAACTACTTCAATTGTTTTATCTCAAGGGGGGATCAGTACTGCCAGATTACATGCTTTTTTTTACTCTAACTAGGCTGGTTGCTATGACGCTCGTGTATCCACTAGTGGCTTTTGCTTCATGCTTGGTAGCTCATGTATAAGATCTTGGTTGAGCAGGAAGCAGCCTACTGTTGCCACTTCCAGTTGTGAGGCTGAGTATAGGGCACCTTTCATAGTGACCATTGAGTATGTGTGGCTAAGATGGCTTATGGCTGATTTGGGTGTTGGCCAGTCTTCTACCACCACCATCTTCACTGACAATCAAAGTGCACTGGCAGTTGCAAGGAACCCTCTGTTCATGGTCGCACTAAGCACATTGAGGTGCATTATCATTATGTCAGGGAGAGGTTCTCTGCTGGAGAGATCAGCTTGGCATATGTGCCCATGCAAGAGAACATTGCAGACCTTTTCACGAAGGTTCTACCTAGAGAGAAGTTTGAAGCTTTCCGTAAAGCTTTGGGCTTACTTCCTTTTGTGGATTGATTCCACATAGCTTGGCACTTCCTTATACATGAGCACAAGCTCCTTGTTCACTGCATCACTCCCAGGGGGGATTTGTTGACATATTTAGGTAGTGATGTGTGTGAACACTCTAGGACCGTCGGGGCACTTTTTTCCCTCTTTAGGAGGTTTTTTTCCCCCGGCTTGTACATATGCCTACTGCCCTAACAGGTCACTTATCTTTGTACATTCTAGTGGTAATACATTCAGTATTGTCTATTGTGCTCCAAGCTTCTTCTTCTTCCTTGTGTTGTTCACGTGCTTTCGTAGATCTCGAACTCCAACAAAAGAGTATATTATTTGTGTGATTTTAAGTTGCAAAAACATAACAAGAACAAAACAAAATTGGAAGCAATGAAAATAAGTTTGTCATTTCAAGCTCACCTATAAAATAAATCAATTAGTGCATAGAATGAAAACTTCAAATTTCTAATCGTGTAAAAAGATTTAGGAAAACTAAGGAAAACAACTATAAGGGACCTAAATAATTTGTATTCAAGGTAAAGGAATTTTTAACAAGGGAACTACAAAAGTTCTATTCAGGTTGATTCAATAGATGGATCTTAAAAGAGTAAAAAAATGTGAACTTGATTTTTTTAGAAGAGCATCTTATCATTGGAATTGAAGATTCCAATGTACATGTAGTGAAAAAGAGATGCATAAAAGACTACTAGAAAGAAAAATAGAGCTTGAAAATTAGAAAACATATGCAATAAAGATTGAGTAGTATCACATTTTTCTAAAAGAAATTAAGTATAAAAGTAGATTTAGAGCCAACAAAGTTGCATTGACCATAACATCAAGGCCTCTATCAAAGAACCCATGCATTTTTAGCCAAGTTCAATGCATGGGAAACAACCATAACTAAAAATGAAGATAGTCATAACCACTATAAATCCTTGATAAGCAATTATGACCATGAATGATCATAAACCCCATCAATATGCTAGTTTCTTGAAAGAATTTAGAAAAAGAATTTGAAATTCAATCTTTTCATACTATTCAATGAATTTAATCAACTTAAAAAATGACAATAGAAGAAATGGAGTCTTGTCTCTTATACTTACTTGTAGTGAAAAAGAGATGAAGGGAAATACAAGGTGTGCTTGTTTTAGGTCATCTGAATCAATTCTCATACCATAAAAGAATGAACATGTAAATCTCATTGGCATAGGGTGGGAGTGAACAATGAGAAGGAATTCCCAAGATGCAATAATTATGTGGGAAAACATTCGAATATGTGTGAATATGAATCTTAACTATGGAGCAAGCGAACACCAAGAAGGATTTGGGGACTACTTAAAGCATGTAGAGAAATTTGGATGTTGTTGTTTGTCTTTTAACCATCCACATGATTTGAATCTGTTTGACTTAGAATTCAATAATGGGAATTTGAATTCAATTCCCCATTCTTAGAATTCAATAATGGGAATTTGACTTTTTATGAGTCACTAGGTTTTATTTGGATGTTGTATATCCTTTTTATTAGGATATTTTTCTTAATCCTCATGATATGTAGACCTTTTATGATTCATCAAGTTTTATCTAGATGTATACTATTTTTATTAGGATATTTTTCTTGCATTCTCATGATATGTAAGCATTCTGATAAGCACACCACCAAAAAAGATGAAGAAAAAGGACGAAGATGACTTTTTGCAAACTCCTTTGTATTTACATATGAGATTCTTGCTACATATAGATGAAGATAGAGTACAAAAGCTAGAAATGGGCTCAATATTAAAGGGAGAAGCTAAAAGAAAAGAGCATTGATTCATGGGAACTGCCAAAGTGATGTAGTAGTGAAGTGAAAAAGAAAGAAAAAGTAAAGTATAAAGATCCAAACTCTCTTAAGCACATCAAATGTCTTCCTTTTCCAATAGTATTTAAACAAATGGAGTTTTTGTGAGGTGAAAAAATGGATAAAAAGTAGCCATATGTATTCATTCTTAAGTCTATGCAACATAACCATGAGAGCATTATAAAGGAATTTTGATGGTAAAATCTAGCCTTGTGAAAATCCTTTAAAATTGAATTTGAATTCATAATTTTTGAAGTCCATGCATTATATAATAACATTGTAAATATTTTCACATGTCTTACTCTTTTGCAAGATAGACATGGTTGGTTAAGCTAGAAAAAAAAAATCTGCCAATACCATGTGTAAAAATTTGCAACTTGAAAATGAAGTAATCATATATTTTCAAATATGTCTGACTTTTTGTAGTCCCTTGATTTGAAAGACAATAGGAATTAATCATGGTTTTATAATCACACAATGTAATGAGGATATACTCTATGATGGAAATTTCTACAAATAATAATCATATGTTTCATAACCATAAAAAGTTATTATTTTAAATCATATGTTACATAGAAAAGATGACTATCTAAGGGGCGTGTAATATATATTGAAAAGGGTTTCTCGTTTCGCATTTGTATAATTTATATTATCTCTCTCTATATATATATATATATATATATAATGGAAGTTCGGCCGAGGCCTACTCCTCCGGACTTTAACTTTAAAATTGCAATTGTACAAAGAAGGGCATAGTACCCATGGGACCTTCCTTATCCCACAAGAACCTCATAACCATATTTCCCATTAAATCAAGTATCTATATTTACATTAAATCAAGTAGATTATGTTAAAACCTCATAACCATATTTCCCATACGGTTTAAGAATATATATATTTATAAGTGCATTACATAACTGAATATTATGTCTCTTTAAGCGGTACTTGTCCTTTACGCTACAACAATTTTACACACACACATATATATATATATATATAGAGAGAGAGAGAGAGAAACAAAAAGCTTCTAAGAGATTTATGTGCACCAATAATACATGAATGGATTATATTCAATATTGATTTTTTTTCTTACCACGTGATTGCGCATTATGTTTATGTGTGTGTACATATCTATATATATATATATATATATATATATATATATATATATATATATATATATATAGAGAGAGAGAGAGAGAGAGAGAGAGAGAGAGAGAGAGAGAGAGAGAGAACGTGGAAGCTTCTAGGAGATTTTTGTGCAATAATAATACATGAATGCATTATATTCAATATTGAATGTTTTTTCTTTAACCATGTAATTGTGCTCCCTCCGACCGTAGGTCCAAGATGGTAGCACTTTTGGTTGTGGAGATATGTCATAAACTTTATTTTTCCAATTGTTTTGTCTCTCTCAAATATGCTTTTCTATACAAACTCCCATTCTAAAAGCTATATAAGCATGGATTTTTCAAAGCTTTACACAACATTGTGCACTAGTGAGCCCTTCATCTAGAATCTCTCTAGATCGACATATAAGATCCACATTGGGAGTGCATGGTGGACAACACCATCTTTGTAGCTGCATTCCTCTTGAAAATTTGAGAATTTGAGTTCTCTATCTCTCAGCTTGCATCTATATCTATCTATGTTTTTCTCAAATTTGTCTATTGGTCTATTTTGCTTTGTTAGTTTTTCTTATATGGTATTAGAGCTCAAGAGGCTCTGAGTGGCATGGAAGAAGAAATGTAAATGTTTCAATGACAAAGGAGCAAAGATGTCAAGTGTTGTGACATCATTTATGAATGGGAATCAAGGTAGTTTGTCAACAGGAGTAGGTAGAGCACAAGTAGGAGTAGCAATGATGTCAATCATCCCAACATTGCGGATATGAACACGATCCTTCACATGAGGTAAGCTTGATGGTACAAATCACATCTTGTGGAAGTTTGCCTATCCTTGATTTATATGAGATTCTAGAGATTGTTCTTGGGGAATGATCATGAGCCTCGAGAAACACCTGATCCAAATAATCTTGATCAAATGATTTTTCCTAATGTTGATGTTCTATGTGCTAGAAACACAGAAAACATAGATGTATTATGTGCTTTAGTTACAAGTCTTTTAAATGGTGCTCTTACTCTGATTCAACATACTACCAAGGCTTGTGAAGCACGGGACATATTGGGAAATGAATATGAAACTCGTAACTAGACACAGATTCAAAACTTGGATATCAACTAACAATAAAAAGTTTTGCTAATGGGGAGACTACAAAGGTGTTCATCACTCACATAAAGAATCTATGGGATCAAATGGATGGAGTAGGCATATAAAACTCAAGCGAGGAGATAGCTTGATGTTTTCTTCAAATTTTTCCATCAACTTTTGATGATTTGGTAATTGTTCTTGGTGCTCAAATCAAACCTCAACCTCTTAACTTTTGAAGAATTTAGTGCCTTAGTCATGGAGGAGGATTTATGGCTTAAGGCAAGGAGTGGTGAAAAGGGAGATGTTGCATTCATAGAAAATGCCAAAGGAGGCAAAGAACTCTTCAAAAGATGGAGACAAAAAGAATTTACAAAAGGAAGATCAAGGGAGAATGCTTCCACTACAAGAAGAAAGACCACATAATTCACGAATGTCACATCAAGAAGGCAAAGGAGAAGAATGGTTCTTCAAAATGTGGTAAGGGCAAGGAACCTGCCAACAATGCTTGAATTATTTGTAATGATAGAGGAAATATACTCTTTGGCTAAAGATTTAGGAGCATATGACTTATGGGTGTTGGATAGTCGCACTTCTCATCACATGATGAGCATAAAAGACATTTGTAGTTCCTTACAACCTCTAAACGAGCCCATCATAGTAAAGATAGGTAATAATGCAAGACGTCCTATGGGAAAAGGTATGATTTCTTTCATTAATTCTAATGGGGATATCAAAAGGCTTTCAAGTGTTTTACATGTTCAAAAATCAAAACAAATTTTCTTTTATTAGCTTCAATAATCGATCAAGGTCATGAATTATCTTTTACCAAGACAAGAACAAAGATTATGAATAGTAACAACAACATTGTTGGAATTGGCATAAGGAGGAACAACCTATATGATTTGTTTACTCTTACAACACTAGAAATGTGGGTACAAGTAAGTTATGGCATGAGAGATTCGATCATATTGGATACCCTATGCTAAAGTAAATGAATTGCAAGGGTATGGTTGCACACCTACCATTGATTGGATACATGAAGGAACCATGTGAAGCATGGATGTTAGGCAAGCAACCGAGGAAGGCATTTCCACAAAAACTCAAGAATAGAGCAAGCTATCCTCTAGAGTTGGTGCATGGTGACTTGTGTAGAAAGGTGCCTATATAGGCCTCGGGCAGATACTTCATGTTGCTCATCCATGAATATAGAAGGAAGGTGTGGGTGTACTTCCTTCATGATAAGGCTCAAATTGTTGGTAAGTTTAAAGAATGGCTTCAACTTAAAACTAGAACAGGGAAGAAGATAAATAATTTCAAGACAGATAGTGGTGGTGAGTTTGTAAGAAAATAACAGCACAGCGGAATAGACCTGTAGATAGAGTTGAGAGAAAAAACTTAGACAAATATAGATGCAGGCTGAGAGATAGAGAACTCGAATTCTTAGATTGCCGAGCGTAATGTAGTTACAATGATGGTGCTGTCCACCCGTGCGCTCCCAATGTGGAGCTTAGATGGCGATCTAGACAGACTCTAGATGAAGGGCTTACTAGTGCGCAATGCTATGTAAAGCTCAACCTGGGCCGTTCTTATATAGCTTTTACAAGGTGGTTCGGTATAGATAAACGTAGTCAGGAGATACAAAATAGTCGGTAAAATATACGATCCGACAAGATCTCCATGACTAGAAGTCCTACCGTCTCGGTCCTATGGGCCAGGGGGATAGGCCCCCCGGAGCCCACAGAAGGGGGAAAGCCCCCTTTTGCACTCCCCCCATTAAGGTTCTATGGGGAAACCATGCGACACCACAGGGCCTTTATTTTCACCTTAAATGCCAACCCAATGGCCTGGAAGTTTATGCCCTACCTAACCAAACGGCTAGGCTCACAAAGATCATCTATAACCATCAACGGTCACACATAGACCTCATCTAACTTGGAAGGTATGGTTCCACAAATGTCGGGGCTCTCATAATGGCTTCTCCTCATAATGGGGGCCTTACAACTTAGAGCACCATGGATCACTTGTGGTCACATGGGGGTGGAGTATTGAGCATATCTAATAGAGTTTGTATCAATAGAGTTTGTAGATTTTTGCAAGAATAAAGGAATCAAGCGTCAACTACCACTGGAACACATCCCTCAACAAAATGGTGTTGCAGAATGCCAAAATCAAACCATCATGGACATGGCAAGGTGCAGGTTGAAGGGAAAATTATGAAATCAAATTTGGATAGAGGTTGTCAACACTATTGTCTACATCTTGATCAAAGTTACACCAAGACACTCGATGGAAAAACTCCACAAGAGGCCTACATTGGTAAAATATATTTCCCATTTCAAAATGTTTGAAAGTGAATGTTATGTACATGTTCCAAATAGGGAGAGAAACAATCTTCAGCCAAAAGCATCAAACGTTTCTTCTTAGGATGTAATGAGGATAAGAAGGCTTATAAGCTTTGTGAACCTAAGTGTTATAAAGGAAATTCTATGACTTGAGTGTCCAATCAGTTAAGATAGAGTTGAAATCGGATATCGTTTGGTCACTTGTATATATGGCGAAAGATCTCGAGATTAGACTTAAGAATAGGTTCATGTGCTCTTTATAACAAGTAATCCACTTAGCCTAGTGGTCTAGTCTCAAGGTTGAGAAGGAGGAGGTCTTGGGCTCAACCCCCATGGGAAGCATGGCGAGGGAGTTTTGCTCAAAGAGGTATAGAGCCTTCTAGCTCAAGTTAACTCACATTAACTTGAGTCTACAGAGACTGAACTCGAGTGGCGAGTACACATACCACTAATGGATGTTGAGATATCAAGCTCAACATGTAATGATCCAGGATGACACATATCACCTTTTCATTTCTCTGACATGTATAGTGGTCATACTAGTATATGTCAGGGATACTTCACTGAGCTTTATTAGATTTATCTATCGAGAGTGATGGCACATTTGTTTCTAGCTAGCTCACTCATTCATGGACATTAGGTTTTTCCTTATGTATTGTTCTTTGTATATTGCACTTATTGTATTCTTGTTTTTAGGTCATTCTTGTACATTCCTTTTATGTAATAGAAGAAGTGCTCCTCTTTGAGAGTGAGAGAGAGAGAGAGTGTGTGTGTGTGTAAGCTCTCTTCCTTATCTCCTTCCTCGTGACATGGTATCAGAGCCAGTTTGGCTAGAGGGAACTCATGGAGAAGGCTAACAGTGAAGAGTACGCAAGAAGGCATGGAGAAAGTGCGATTCACAAATGACCTCAGATTGCTACAAAAATTAGCGTGAAGGTAGAAGGCCCGCAAGGTGGGGCCCACAGAAAAACCAAGTCAATTTACAAAATTGTAACTTGCATTATGTTCCACAACATCATATATACCATATCCAGAATTTTGAGTGATTCCGTGTATTGTTGATACACGAAAACTGTATTTTTCTGAGATCAAATTGTCACGTCATAGTGCAACAGTGTTCAAGCAGAAGTGCTACTTGTAGTGTTTTGCAGTGTTGTGAATTGTTGTAGAAATGGAAAACCCAGATGGAGTGAGTCAACTTATGAGTGATAAGCTCGACAAGAGCAACTTCCATGCTTGAAGATTCAGAATGATGAATTTCTTGATGGGAAAAGGCTACTAGAAGTACATCAAAGGAGAGAATGAAAATGCTCCACAATTACTAGAGAGGAATCAGACTAAACACTAGTTAAGAGCATATGAGGAATGGAATCAAGGAGCACAAAAGGTAATGTATTGGTTATCTATTAGCATATAGGATAGCATGATTGGGCACATGCAATATTTCAAGACTGCGACAGAGGCATGGAACAGTTGGTCACATTGTATGAGACCAATACAATGGCATGAAAATTGCAACTCAAGAACGAGCTGCATACATTGGAAAAAGAAGAGCATGTTGATAAGTGACTACACTATGAAAATCAAAAGGTGGAAGTGTGCCTTCATGGTTTAGGAGTTGCATATAAGCGGTTCAAAACTTCTATACAGACAAGGGAAAATATTTTGAATTTTGTTGATTTGGTATCCTTGCTGATTATTGAAGAAAAGAATCTCGGTGAGGATTCAAACTCCCAAGGAAAACCTAGTTCTGAGCAAGTATTCTACTCTGGCAGAGGAAGAGGTAGAGGTAGAGGCTTCGAAAGTGGAAGAGGACACAATAATGCAGGAGGATAATGCAGGAGGAAGAAGATAGTTTCGAGGTAGGGGGAGTC
Organism: Ceratopteris richardii; assembly: GCA_020310875.1. Taxonomy (NCBI): domain Eukaryota; kingdom Viridiplantae; phylum Streptophyta; class Polypodiopsida; order Polypodiales; family Pteridaceae; genus Ceratopteris; species Ceratopteris richardii. The sequence continues at coordinate 67,152 of MU261419.1, forward strand.
AAAGAGGTTGCAAAAATTTCCAAAGAAATGATTCAGGTAATGACAGTAAAGGATGTTCGAATTGTGGTAAACCTGGACACTTTGAATGTGATTGCAAGTTGAAGAATCAAAATAATAGAAGGCAACAAAACAGCTATGCATCCACAAGTGCAAATGATTCTGAGAACTTGTTCATGGTTCAAAATCATATGATGAATACAATGTCTACTGATGGTTCAAAATCGAATGGTATTGTCTATTATGTTGATTCAGGTGCTTCAAATCACATGACCAGTCATGCAGAATGGTGTAGTAGCTCGCAAAAATTGCTAGTTCCTGCATATGTTGAAAACAAGTGATGACACATCACATCCTATCAAGCATACAAGAAACATAGCATTGTCTATGGAGGATGGAAAGGTAAAACATCTTGTTGATATGCTGCATGTTCCCACTATAACAAAGAATTTGGTTTCTGTTGGACAAATGGTTGACCAGGGTTTCCAAGCCAGGTTTAATGTTGATGGGTTGTATGTAGAAGGGTACAAGCAGGATGGATGATTGATTGCCAAGCAAAAAAAAGTGGGTAGGATGTTCACCTTAAATGTGAAAATTCCTTAAATGAATGCATCCATGTTTGCAAAAGGTGCAAGAGTTATTGATGATATAGAGATCTGACATAAATGAATTGGACATGCAAACTTACAGAGGCTGAAATTGATGCAGTCCAAAGAGATTTTTATGAACTACCAAATTTCAAAGTTGCAAAAATGTGAAAGGTATGTGCAACATGTCAATTTGGTAAACAGTCAAGAGCATCATTTCCTCATGACAAGCATTTTAGTGAGAATGTGCTAGAAATAGTACATGCAAATGTATGGGGTCCTGCAAAGACCACATCTATGGGTGGTTGCAGGTTTTATGTTACTTTCATTGATGATCATACACGGAAAGTATGGATATATTTCATGAAAGAGAAGAGTGAGGTGTTCACTCACTTCCAGAATTTTAAAGCTATGATGGAAAAGTAGACAGTGAAGTATATTCAGACATTAAGGTCTGATGGAGGAAATGAATACACGTCAAATGAGTTCAGTAACTTTCTTAAAAGTCATGGAATTCGACGACAATTTTCATGCAGGTACACACCACAATAGAATGGTGTTGTTGAATGCAAAAATAGACATATTGCAGAAATAGCAAGAGCCTTGATGGCTGAGAAGAATATGCCTCATTGTTATTGGGTAGAACCTGTGCATATTGTTGTATAGATCATGAACAGAACTCCAACTGTTGTTGTACACAAGTTACACCTGAAGAAAAGTTTATAGGTTAAAAGCCAAACTTATCACATATGAAAATTTTTGGCTGTATTGCATATGTACACGTTCCATATGAGTTGCGGACAAAGCTTGGGCCAAAAGAAGAAAAATGTGTCTTCATCGGATACTCCCTTGAGCAAAAGGGATATAAATATTATAACCCACTCACACGACAGGTGAAGGTGAGTAGAGATGTGGTATTTGATGAAATGTCAAGCTTCTATGCAAATGCCAAAGATGAACTTAATTTTAAATCAAATGACAAAGAAAATGCTGAAAAAGCAACTGTAGAATGTCAAGTTTTGAGTTGACCAGATGAATCACCAAGCAATACTTCCAACTCAAATCCATGGAGTGGAAGATTGCGCAGAAATTTCAATCTAGCAAATTCATCAAATACATCCAAGAAAGGTAAAGAAAAGTTTTCTGCTGGTAGTAAAACATGTGCAGGCTTTGAAGACATTCATGGAGATTCAAGTGGTTTAGAAAAGATTCTTGATGAGGAACTTGGATTGCCCTCTGTAAAGAGTCCAGAATTAAGAAAGGCACATGAAGATGATACAAGGAGAAAGAAGTGATCCAGGACCAAGAAGATCTGGAAGGATGTGGAATTTAGTGCAATGATTGACATATGATAGTTACATGGCTCGTCATTGTGCCTACATGACAAAGGTAATACAAGATGTTGAACCTTATTGCTTTGAAGATGCAATTGGAAATGCAGATTTGGGAAAAAGCTATGGATGAGGAGATAGTTGCACTTTATGGAAATGATACATGGAAGCTGTTTCCATTGCCATAAAGAAAGAAACCCATAGGGTGCAAGTGGGTTTACGAGGTAAAGCACAATGCTGATGGTAGCATAAGCATGTATAAAGCAAGATTGGAAGCAAAAGGATATGCACATACATATGGCATTGATTATGAGGAAACATTCAGCCTTGTAGCTAAAATGTCTACTGTCAGAACACTTGTTGCATTAGGTACAACAAAAGGATGGACTTTACATCATATGGATGTGAAGAATGCTTTCGTGCATGGTGAGTTACAGGAAGAAGTATATATGGACCAACCACAAGGATATGAAGATTCAAAGCACCCAGAATATGTTTGCAGGTTGCAAAAGGCTTTGTATGGGCTTAAGAAAGCTCCTTGTGCATGGCATGCAAGGATTGTTGATTACTTAACCACCATTGGGTTTTCTATGTGTGATGGAGATCATTCACTATATGCAAGGAAGGGTGATGATGGCATCACGATTGTGGCTAGCTATGTTGATGTCTTGATTGTAGGTGGTGATAATGAAGAAAGCATCAAAGAGGTAAAGCAACTTCTTATGCAGGAATTTGACATGAAAGATCTTGGTGTGCTGCGCCATTTCTTGGGCATTGAGTTTATACATAAAGAAACAGGTATATGGATATTGCAAAGACAATATGCCTTCAATATGCTACAAAAGTGTGGTATGGCTGATTGTAAGTCAATTTCTATGCCATTAGATCAAAATTTGAAATTGGATACTACATCAAGTGAAGCATTGGAAAATGATACTATGTACAGGAAAATTGTGGGAAGTTTGATCTATCTCACAATTACGAGGCCTAATCTTAGCTACACTATTGGACTTGAAAGTGAATTCATGCAGGTTCCTAGGAAGCCATGTTTAGATGCTCTGAGGCACACTCTACCTTATGTGAGTGCACTTTGGATTATGCATTGTTTTATGAAGCTGGTGTAGATTTACAGGTTCACGGATACATTGATGCAAATTGGGCTAGTAACATTCTAAATAGAAGATCTACTAGTGGCTTTCTATTCTCACTTGGGAGTACAACTATTACATGGAGCAGTAAGAAGCAATCCACTATTGCTTTGTCGATTACAAAGGCTGAGTATAGAGGTGCTACAATGGCAGCATGTGAGGCATCATGGCTAGAGATGCTACTTGCAGATTTAGGTGTGGAAGTGCAAAAGCCTATCACCATCTATTGTGATAATCTTAGCAACATACAATTATCACATAATCCTATTTTTCATGTTAGAACAAAGCATATCGAGGTACATTATCACTTCATCAGAGAGAAGGTATTACTAGGTGATATTGATCTTGTTTATGTGAGGACAAATGAGCAGGTTGTATATATTTTTACTAAAGCACTTAGAGCAGAGATGCTGAAGTAGTTTCAAAAGATGCTTGGATTAGAGGACATGATGTTGAGCTTGAGGGGGAGTGTTGAGATATCAAGCTCAACATGTGATGATCCAAGATGACACGTATCACCTTTTCATTTCTCTAACATGTATAGTGGTCACACCAGTATATTTCAGGGATACTTCACTGAGATTTATTAGATTTATCTACCAAGAGTGATGGCACATTTGTTTCTGGCCAACTCACTCATTTGCGGACATTATGTTTTTCCTTATGTACTATTCTTTATATATTGCACTTGTTGTATTCTTGTTCTTAATGTTTAAGGAACAGAAGCCACATGCAATGGAAGAGGAAAAGTGAGATTCCACTTTATCATCAAATGAATGTACAATCCACTATGAACTTGGCCCCAGAGTTATCCCTTCTGCAAAAGAGAAGGAATCAACATCTTCGAATGACAAGCCTGCAAGTCACGAACCTATCCTCACCCAAGCAAAAAAGCCATTGCCACATTGGGTGAGACAACTCTATCATTCTGAAAAACACATCCCATAGTTACCATAATAGATTGGTTGAGGCTCCTCATTTAGAGAACAAGGTATGTAATTTGAAGAAGACATTATATGGGCTAAAGCAAGCCCCTATAGCATGGTACCAATGCATTGATAAATACATCTTGGTTCTAGGTTTCAAAAGATGTGCTTTTGATGCTAATTTGTATGTTCTAAAGAGAGGAGGGAAGATAGTTCCAATTGTACTCTATGTGGATGACCTTGTGATTATAGGGAATGATGATGCTCTTCTTCAACAAACAAAAGATTTTCATATCTCAACATAAGTATGGAAGACATATCTTGAAGGCATTTGACATGGAGGATTGCTACTAGATTTATAAACATATGGAGGCCAACACAATATTATGTATCAAAGCTAACTCACCTATAGTGGATATTAAAAGATACAAGAAATTAGTTGGAAGTCCCATCTACTTAGGCAATAACAGGCTAGATATCTCCTATGTTGTTGGCTTAGTAGGCAGGTTCTCTAACAAGCCTTGCCAAACTCGTTGGAAGGAAAGTATGTGAAAGGATGGTATTCTCTATGAGTAAGGATCATCTTTGGTTGGATATTGTGATTCAGATTGGCCATCTATTTTTTCTTTAGGATTTGGGATTTTCTCTTGAATTAGAAAGAGGCAATCGATTGTCGCATTATCTTCTATTGAAGCAGAGTACAAAGTGGCATGTGTTGCAGCATGTGAAGTGGTATGTTTGAGGCAGGATCCTATGGAACAAAGGAATATAAGGATAGGATGCTATAGAGTTGAAGTGTGGCAACCAAAGTTGCATGGCCATCGCCAAAAAATCTTGTTTTCCATGCACATACCAAACATATAGAAATTTAGTATCATTATGTGCATGAGCTGACCAAGGATGGGGCCTTGGAGATAAGCTCTTGTCTAAACGAAGAAAATGGAGTTAACATATTCACCGAGGCTCTCATGAGGGAGCAACTTCATCGACACTTTTGAAAAGATTGGTTTTTGACCAAGGAAGTAGTTCACCCCAAGGTGGACCTTGAGGGGGGTGTTAGGTATATTCAATACTCCACCCTCAAGTGGCAAAAAATGATCCATGGTGCTCTAAGTTCTAAGGCCCTCATTATGGGGAGAAGCTATTGTGAGAGCTCAAACATTTGTGGAACCCTAATTTCCACATTAGATGAGGTCTATGTGTGACCGTTGGTGGTAATAGTTGAACTTTGTTAGCCTGGCCATGAGGCTAAGTAGGGCATAAACTTCCATGCCATTGGGTTGACATTCAAAGACTCTGCATAGATTATAGGGCACTTAAAAAGGTAACTATCAAAAATAGGTTTCCAATGCCTAGATTGGAAGACCTATTTGATTAGTTACATCAAGCTAGGTATTTTATCAAGTTTGATCTTAGGTCAAGATGTCATCATATTAGAATTAGGATAGAGGATGTCTCGAAAACTACTTTTAGGACTAGATATGGGCACTACGAGTTCTTGGTGATGCCTTTTGGTCTCACCAATGCTCCTTTCACTTTCATGAAGCTCATGAATAGTGTATTCCGACAATATCTAAGGCAATTTATAGTAGACTTTCTAGACGATATTCTAATCTATAGTATATCAGAATAGGAACACTTGGAACACTTGAGAAAAGTATTCCAAGTGTTAAGGGAAATTTCATTCTTTGCCAAGGAGTCAAAGTGTAAATTTTTCAAAACAGAGGTTAGATATCTTGGGCGTATAGTCTCCCAAGACAAAATCCATATGGATCCAGAGAAAATATGGGCTATTATGGAATGGCCACATCTCAAGAACGTGGAAGAGCTGAAAGTCTTCCTAGGTTCATTAGGATTCTATCAAAGATTCATTAGGAATAATGCCAAAATGGCTTTCTCAATGATGGAACAACTTAAAGGGAAAGGGAAAGCCTTTCGTTGGGGAGAAAAACAAAAACAACCTACGGAGAAGTTGAAGGTAGAAATTGCTACAACTCCACTTTTTCATAGAGCAAATCCCAATAAATCATGTGTGGTTGAGATTATGCGAGTGATTTTACTATAGGCGCAGTTTTATTTCAAGATGGCTAATGAGTGGCTTTTGAGAGCAAAAAGCTAGATCTTGCTCAATAGAATTACTTCGTCTATGTGAAGAAGTTGTATCCAATAGTCCATGCTTTGAATTACTTAGATGGTACCAAAGTTATAATAGTGTTTGCTGAAGAGAGTATCAAGTGTCTCTCTAATCAAACAAACCTTAAAGCTCATAAGCGGGATGGGCCAAGAACCTTCATGAGTTTGATTATGAGCTTAGGTATAGGAAGGGAAATTTTAATGTAGTGGTTGATTCCCTTAGCCACATGCCTATGCTCAACAGACTAGGTTCTACTCAGATCACTAGTGATCTAATTGAGTCCATACGAGGGAAATGTAGGCTTGATCCTACATATTCTAATATTTGAGAAGCCATTGAGAAAGGAGATCTTGATATACAGGTTTCCAATGAGGATGGAGTATTGATAGTAATCAAGAAGTATTCAAGTGGAAAAACTATAGTATCCATGATGGGTATTTGTTATATAAAGGTAAGGTGTGTGTCCCTAGAGACTTTGATAACAGACGACACATTTTGTATGAGTGTCATGACACACCTAGTGCAAGACACCCAAGAGTTAACAAGATTTATGATCTTGTTAAGAGGAAGTTTTATTGGCGTGGACTCCACAAGGACATCCTAGAGTATGTGCTTAAGTGCACTAAATGCCAAGTCAATAAAGCTAAAAGATTGAGGATTGGAGGACTACTCCACCCATTGGATATTCCCAATGGGAAGTGGGAGAGTATCTCCATGGATTTCATAGTAGGATTACCTAAGGTTCAAAGAGGACACGACTCGGTCTGGATAATTTTGGATAGGGTAGCCAAAATGACTAGGTTTATTCTGACATGTAGTATATTGAAGACACCTCAAATTGGCTAGGTTATTTGTAGAGAACCCATACCGGTTATATGATCTTCTTTTAGACATAGTTTCTAGTCGAGATAAGAAGTTTACTAGCCACTTTTGGAGAGTAGTTACCTGTAGTAGAGTTTGTATATAATAGTGCCAAGCACTCTTCCATTGGGCATAGACCATTTATGCTTATGTATGGATTTCAACCAAGAGCTCCTTATGTAGTAGGATTGTAGCATTAGAAATTCCAAGCTGCAAAGGATTTCTTTGAAGAGATGAACGATATGCTTAGGCTTGCTAAGGACAACATTAAGAGAGATAAGAATGGATATAGAGACTATGCTTACCCTCAAAGGAGAGACATCAACTTTGTTAGTGGCTTGTCTTCACCTTGGCTTTGTGCTCATATGTTCCAAAATAGAAGAGATCATTGAGGCTTCTTATAGAGTGTGAGTTCATTTTTAAAGATTTCTTTTAAAAAAAGTGATCCCATTCGTACTCTTATATCTGCCTTAGTTAAAATAGGTTTTTAACCTTGATTTGGTCTTTTATCACTCCTTAAGCTTGAGGACTCCTCGCATTGCATAAAACTAGAGTAAAATACAATAAATTGGATTATGAACATATTTCTAAGAGGTGGGTTCTTACATATAAATGACCAAACTAAGGGAAGAAATAAAAAAAATGTGGGTCCAACTTGGCCCTTGCTTTTCTTGAGTGCATCCATCATGCTTCTTTCATCAGATCTCCACAACCACAACCATTTCTCTCTCATCTAGCCATCAAAAGGTACTCAATGAATTTCCATCTCCAACAATCGCATATGCTAGTTGGTTTCTACTTTTACTCGATGAATTTCCATCTCCAACAATTGTATATGCTTGTTGGTTTCTAATTTGAAATTGAGGGTCTATCAGATTTATGTCTTTCATTGCCTAGTGATGTATCTTAGATGCTTTGATACGTATGCTCTATGCCATAATTTTATAGGAACTTCACATCACTTGGCTAGTTGCAAGATAAAGAGTACTACTTTGAGATGTAGATGGGGACAACTTATGCTTGTCAAAGGTTCTAGGCTTGGGCACATATCTGCACTATAGGTACTTTGTGTACTCTATGTAAAATAAAATCTTATCTTAGTGAGAGCTTAGCCTTAGGTACGATGGGAGATTTTTCATATAATATTTTACCCATCTATAGATAATTGATTAATGCTTAGTAAGAGCTTGGTCTAGATGCTCTAATAGACTCACCCATAGTCTAATCATCTCATAGGCCTTCATCTTATGCAAACAAATCATGTGGAGTAGAATGACACCTTAAATGTGATGAAACAAGACAAATCTTGTGATGTACGACTATGATGGAACAAGACAAATCTTGTTATGATGGATGTCTTGTATGACAATGATTTATTTTATATGTAATGATTATTGGACTCTTTCATGTCAAATGTTGATTTGGATATGCAAATAGTGAATAGGCTTGATGATGGTGCTTTGGATGCCATTGACATAGCAATGATTGACACTGCGAGGCTCACCAATATAACATACCTTTCTTTAGAGTTTTTAATTCTAATGAATGAAGAACAAATAGTTTGATTAGAGTTGGAGCATTTGCGTTTGGAATTGTAGTCAGTTGACAATTGGCATAGACATAGTGCAAGTAGGAACCTTTGCACGATCTTCGTGAGTTATTGCACCTAATGAAGCTCAATTTAGGATAGTTTGAGTCTAGAATGAATTGAGATGCATCCACATGCTTCATCAGAGGCAATGGATGTAGGCTTATCCATATAGTTTTGGAAGATCATGACTTTACATATACACTGTTCTATAGTCCTACAACATTCTTTGTATCCTTTATCATTTATGGTTATGTGACCCCTAAATTGGAGGCATAGTGGGATATTATTGCCCATGTGAGACAAACCCTATTTTCTTATCAGTATACACAAAATAGAAGGTTGCCTTATACTCTATCAATTGAAGGGTAGGTCCTCATAGCATATGCTTTCTCTTTGTCTTTTTGTGTCTGCACTTCGTGTGCATTTTTTGTGTACTCAATGTGTTCCATTGTGCAACTTAATGTGTGCCACCCAAATGCAAAGTAAACACATGAAAACATCATTGATGTCCAACCTCCAACCCCATGAAGTAGCATTTCTACAATGATTCTATTTTCCCCCCCATGGGTCTATTGATTGTGTGCTTAAGTGGCACAAATATAAGAGAAATGGATTGTCACATTGAATTTAATCACGGGAAGAGAAGAAGGAAGCACATGGTCTAGGGAAAATAAAGTCTAACACTATGATCCATAAAATGATGGGTAAGATGAAAAGGAAGTGGATGAAAAAACATCCATTTTTTAGATGCTCAATCTTCCTTTCGTCTAATCACATGTGGTAGTTGAATGCAATAGGATATGAATATCAAAGCAGGTCTGATATACATATATAAGGTAGTAAAACATGAGTGAAAAGGAGAGGAGATCCAAATAAGAATGGAATTGGCAGAACAACAATGGAGATGATGAACTCTAAGTAGTAGATAGTAATGGAGATGATGAACTCCAAGTAGTAGATAGTAAGATAGAAAGCGGATGTGTTGAGGTGGGAGAAAAAGGAGATCAATTAGAACGAGATGAACTCTGTGAAAACATGGACATAAAAAATCTTCCTTGCAAGGACACCTCCAATTGTACATACATACACACATACATATGCATATGCATGCATGTGTATGTATGCACTTTCATTAATGTATATGTATGAACTTTCATTAATGTATGCGTATGAACTTTCATTAAGAGGTGCACCAATTTGGCATGGATCCAAGAAATCATGTACCGTACCTCATGAATTACTTTGCTTTAGTATGTGTAAATTGCTCATCACCATTGGCAATCAATTTCCCTTTTCAATGCCACAAAATTTTTTAGAAATTAGAGCTATTGTTTGCTTTAGTTAGATGTGCGTTTCTTTCACCTGCTTTGTTTTCTCTTTTTAGATACTTGCATGCATGTTCTACTCATCAAAAGAGATAAAACTACATTTTAGAGTTCAACCATGAACACTTTACCTTATCTTTGGGCTTTGTAATTCTGTTCATGAGTTGTCCTTGGCTTCCAAAGTTCCATAAATTCTTTTATATTCTCTTTTAGGTAACATATGTCCTGTTGTACTCATCACATACTATTGAAAACAAATCTTATATTACACCAGTACTCATCACATACCATTGAAAACAAATCTTATATTACACCACTGTTACTTTCCACAAGCTTCTTAGTCATTATGGTTCTACTTATGAGTTGTCTTCTCAGGTGCATATAAATGATTTGTCTACCATAATCAATTGAAAAGGGATTCCCATATCCACATGTCATGGGATTCTATGTATATCCTATCTCTGAAAATGCACCATATTTCATGACTCTTTTTGTGCAACCAATCTCTTAAAATGTATCTTATAGAAATGAAATCGCACAAAAGAGTAATTGTGATCACTTGGATAAAGTGTGATCCAATAAAATCAAACATCGATTTCATATGTTGATAGATGTTAGAATGTTTCAATGTCGTTTCATAATGCAGTTCAAATTTTTTTTTTTGAGGGTACAATGAATTTGAAAAGCCACACACCTGATCTGATCTCGTAAGGTAGAGGCACCCATCTTGAGGAACTTTGAAGCATCCAACCCCGGGTGTATTTTTTGAGAGTACAATGAATTTGAAAAGCCAAATTTTTTTTTTTGAGAGTACAATGAATTTGGAAAGCTACACACCCGATCTCGTAAGGTAGAGGCACCCATCTTGAGGAACTTTGAGGCATCCAACCCCGGGTTTATTTTTTGAGAGTACAATGAATTTGAAAAACCAGACACCCGACCTCGTAAGATAGAGGCATCTATCTTGAGGAACTTTGAGGCATCCAACCCCTGGTGAGACTTGAACCTTAGCCATTTGCTTAGGAGTACAAGGCACATTCGCTAAACCACGCCCTCTCGATAGATAATGCAGTTTAATTTTATATGCTGATAGATCTACTGTCGTTTGATAATGGAGTTTTCATCAGCTGACTATGAGAACAACAATAATTAAAAACAACAACAATCGCCGCCATCATCGTCGCCTTCCCATCATAATCATAACAATCATCATTCAGATATCAGATATTTCATAACGATCATGATTCAGATATTAGATATTTCATATCGTTTGAGATGGCGGTCAACCAAGCAAGACTATGAGCTTCTGCAGCAGAGAATAGTGTATGCAGCCTTGTTGTTGCTGTTGTATAAGGAGATGATGGGTCCCGTAGGATCATCCAGGGAGTCCGGACCAGACGGCAGGCCCCAAGAAATGCACTTCCATATCCATTTAACAAAATCCTTGGCTCCATCTTGTCCAAAAGTATGCCACACTGCAAGTCTGCATCCACTCACTGACTCAGCCATGTTCATTTCGTATTTCTGCCTGCCTTTCCCCCCCTCTTCATCAGGGAAAACAACCCACAAGCTTCCATAACCCACCTTCCCTACGCGCAGCGAGACAGTCCCACCACGTGCTGTCTTCATCCTGTTGACAGTCCCGATCGTTCTCCAGCGATTTTATCAAGCACCTTCTTTCTGCTGCTCCAACGCACTCTTCCTCCTATCACGAGTTCTTTGCTTCTTTCTGCTGCTCCAACGCACTCTCCCTCCTATCACGAGTTCTTTGCTTCTTTCTGCTGCTTCACGCACTCTCCCTCATAGGGGATGATTCCGTAACCTATCTCAGCTTTGCATCCAAGAAGACTCGGAATTTGCAATCTACGCTGTAGATCCGACCTTCTTAATGCAGGGAAGAGCGCAAAATCTAGCGTTAGAGTTTTTTGAAATATGTTGTAGCTTTAAAGGTAAGATCAAAGACGCTTTCTGAAATTTTGAATTGCACCGAGAAGTTCAGCATTCATGCTGGGAAGGTCCATACATGAAGACTAGATCATGTACAATGTATCTTGGATGAGCTCTCGCAAAAGGCCTGTTTGCGTGTATTAAGATACTGGAGTTCCAGTGTATAAGCCGTGATGGTTTCAAGTATAAAGGCAGCCAATTTGGATCTTCCCAGTGATATTGCAGCCTCAACATCCATGCAAGTCACGAGAAATCAGGTGCCAAGGCAGTAAGTTTTTATCTTTATAGTTTGAGAAATGGGGAGAATAGAGTTCTTCAAAGACTACAGCGAGGCGAATCGTTACAAGATTTTGGAAATTATTGGGAAAGGCAGCTACGGCGTTGTGTGTTCGGCGATTGACAAGAAGACTGGTGAGAAAGTAGCGATCAAAAAGATCAATGACATATTTGAGCATGTGTCTGATGCAACACGAATACTCAGAGAGATCAAGCTGCTTCGGTATCTGAAGCACCCTGACATTGTTGACATCAAGCACATCTTATTGCCTCCTTCCCCTCGTGAATTCAAGGATATTTATGTTGTGTTTGAACTTATGGAGGCTGACCTGCATCAGGTGATCAAAGCGAATGATGATTTGACACAGGAGCACTACCAGTTTTTCCTGTATCAACTCCTCCGGGCCTTGAAATTCATTCATTCGGGTATGATTTTTACTATATTTTTAGAAGACATTGGTTGTATTCTTTTCAAATACATTATATTCTCACCGTTTCTCACTCACTCTCTCTCTCTCTCTAACACACACAGACACATGCACTCGCAGGGACAATGTTCGCACCTGCGGGTGCGCGCGCGCACACACACACACACACACACACACACACACACACACACACACACACACACACACACACACGCACACACACACACACACACACGGGGGCGCATTTTGAGTAAAGTCACTCGTGTAATGTAGGATATGCAGATTGTTAACATGGGTAGCATTTGTTTTCTTTTGTTGTTATGTGTACTGCCTTTGTACAAAGATACATCCTTAGTAAAATGGGGTAGTTTTGATCGTTGACCTATGCAGCTAATGTATTTCATCGGGATCTAAAACCGAAGAATGTTCTGGCCAATTCTGATTGCAAGCTGAAACTTTGTGATTTTGGACTAGCCAGAGTAGCTTTCAACGGTTCATCCTCAGCTATCTTTTGGACTGTAAGTATGAAGACAACTGGTATGGTTGGTAAATGTTGCAAGGTTATTTTCTCTTGTTTTAATCTACTTGCAATTTTTCAATGGGTTACTTATCTTATGCCAGGATTATGTGGCAACAAGGTGGTATCGTGCCCCAGAACTTTGTGGTTCTTTTTATTCAAAGGTAAACCGTAACTGAATACAATCACAAGTTTGATTCTGCTTTTCAGCTTTTCTCATCATTCTTTATCTGGCTTTCTCTTGTTCTTAAGGCTGTCTTTTTTTGGTAGCAGTATACACCTGCTGTTGATATATGGAGTGTTGGATGCATCTTTGCTGAAGTGCTTTTAGGAAGGCCACTTTTTCCTGGGAGAAATGTTGTTAACCAGTTAGAGCTCATAACTGACTTGCTTGGAACCCCTCCAGGGGATGTTATTGCAAGGGTAAGCAGCCGATCTTTCAAAATTTGCCATGAAGAATCCCAGTATTTGATGGTGTTTAAGCTTTAGTTATGAATTAACTGGCATCTTGATAAATATTTTTCAACATAGTCATGAAATTTACGACATCTATAGTTTGATAGGCACTATTTTACACAATCAAGATGATCTCCTTTTTAATGTTCTGATCTGGGATGTGTTGGGAATCTGGTTGAAAAGGAGGGAAATAACTGGTATTTAAGTTGAAAGGAATGTTTCCAGACTAGAAACATGCAAATGGCGAAGTTGATGGAAATTTTGCTTAAGAAATGCAAGGAAGAGTAGGGAATAGGCTCATTAGATGTTGAGAGATTGTTTTAATTTATCAAATACTATTGTGATTAACAGAATGTTGTAAATACGCAGTAACATTCAACTGTTTCATCTCTACCACTATCAGGATAATTACAAGTTCAATGGGTAGCTCAAGCCTCAAACTGTTTTGCATGATTAGCTCAAGTAAATAGAATAGTAGGATCTTCAGTCTAAAGTGGCTACATCAAAGGAACTCCAGGGCATGCATGGAATAGAGCACGAGCCTGTAGCTTGCATGGACACAAGTGCACGGTGTCCGGAAGAAAGGGAGCGGAGGTCGCGGAACGATGCCTCGTACGGGGTTGGATCAGGCCCCGCGCGTGTGTGCGTGCATTGTCCGTGTCCGACGAGCGGTGTATGCACGCTCAGCGCCTCTCCCGGTGGTTGGCCGTCAATCGCGATGGGTCGTAGACGTCGTGGTGGATGCATGTGAATGTGGAATGAAAATACAATACTCTAAGTAATAACACCGAACTCGACAATGCCAGATAAAAAAACTATACTCGATGATCGTGATCAATATACAAATGAATGTCAGTTTGACTCTGGATAATACAAAATATTTCGCTACAGTGTGGATCAGCTAAACAAAAACTGGAACGGTCTTCTCGGCCACAGTGTGGAAAAGACGCTTCTTCACTCTTCACTTCGATCTTCAGTCTTCACTTTTTTTTTTCACTTCAAAAACTCCAAATGCTTTTCTTCACTTCGGGTAATCTCTGAAAAAAAAATCATGGGGAAAAAACCCTTTAGTACATTTTGAAATTCATAGAAACATGCTCGTGAAAAAAAAACTCCCATTTGAGATGTACAATTTCTCTTTTTATTTTTATATTTACATAATTCTTTTTAATCTTTCTTATTTCTTTTTGTTTCTTTCATCTAGGTTTCTTTTTAATTATACTTATACACATTCTTAATGAATCTTCTCTCTCTTTGCATAATACAGTAGATGCTGGAAGAAACTATCGTATGCATTAACTCGATACTTCTCCAAGCTTTGAGAAATGATTGCTTAAACTGAGAACTTTGCTTCTACAAAAAATTTTAGTCACTGAAATGACATACCTTCAATGTTTTGCTTATCTCTCTTAGCACAAATATTATTTAGCCAAGATTTTCAGTTGGATGAAAGTAGAAGAGAAGAGCTTTCTAACAAGCTATTTTGCTAAAAATGCTTCACTACACACCAAGTTATGGCCTTCACAAGGTGACTATGTTTCACTGTCAAAATAGGAAATTTTGCCTGTCTAAGTAAAAGCGCCTATCTAAAAATAAAAGTTTTCAACTTAGCATTGACTTGCAACAAGAATTCAATGCCAGGCATCGAATTGGTGTGTTTTCAGCCACTTTTTCAGCACTTGAAATAGCCCGGTGAATCACAGGTACGAAGAAAACCACTTTATCTGGGAACTCGATGCTAGGCATCCACTTTACGTTGAAACTTGATGCTAAGCATCGACTTTCTTCAAAAACCTCATGTTTTCAAGATGAATTTAACAACAGTTAGAACTCAGGGAATGAAATTAGAACTTATCGGCTCAAACTCGATGCCATGCATCGAGTTGCTTGAAAAACTTGAACTTTTGAAGTCATTACCACAATAGGCAAAGCATGGAGATGGAGAAGAGAGTCTCATACACATAACTTCTATTATTTCTTTTGATAACCATGGAAACTCAAAAAACTTTACAGATGCTATCTCACTCAGAGAAGCTCGACTATTCATTCATATGAAATCTCTCTTTCTCACTCTCTTCTTTCTCTTATTCTATCTCACCGCATCAGTTCATACAAACTAACTTATATAGATTTTCTCAATCTCGTGACTTTTAAAAATTCTAGAACTAAAGTTAAGTCTAACTTTACAAATATAGTACATGTGTGAAAGTGTCCCTTCACAGAGGCATTTGCTTTTCTTCTTAGACTTTGACCTTCAAATTTATGTCCAATTTGTGATTGATTCTCCAATATTATTTCCAACCAAGTATCAACATATTTGAAGCATTTGATGAGGTTAGTCCAAGATTTGGTTTCATTATTATGGTCATGGAAATACTAAGTTCAATTCTTATGCGTGTGACTGTCAATCATCAGCTTCTTAGGTCAGAAAATGTAAGCCTTTGACATCGATATCAGTTAATGGATTATGAGGGGTTATTTGCTATAGGATTGACAATTCTGTTCGTCGTCGTATTCGCCTTTGGTATCCAGAAGTTAAACTTCTTGAAGCTGTGAATGCAGGGTCTCCCTCTCTCTCTCTCTCTCCATTGCTTCCATGTCAGAGACTTTTTTGAGGTGCAGTTTGTTTCTGAGGGGCATCAATGGATTCCTTTTGTTCCTCTCTCTCTCTCTCTCTCTCCATTTCCTAATTTCTGTCACCGCCTTCACCTTTTATAGCATCGCCTTCGTTTGCCACAATGCGACATAGCGTCTCTGTGTGTGTGTGTGTGTGATCTTGTGACCTCTTCCTTCTCTCGTATTTCGCCGATCATCAGATATTCTGCGCTCTATATACAATATTGTCGATGCTTTTGTCTCTCTCTCTCTCTCTTCCCTCTCTCTCTCTACCACACATTCTCTTCCTTACTTCTTTTCCGCGCTTCCATCACCTTTGCATAATCAAGTTTTTATCCTCTCTCTCTCTCTCTCTCCATTGCTCCCGTATGTAACCGACTATGCAGTTTTGCAATCTTCTGATATGTATGCATCACTCTCTCTCTCTCTCTCTCTATCTCCATTGCTGTTGTGAAGCATCCCGTAATTGCCATCCATCGTTCTCTACTTCTGCGAACAATAGTGCCACCCTCTCTCTCTCTCTCTTTTGCGATGTCTTCTTGATCAAGTCTTTGTTCCTCTTGATCGGCAACGCTACTTTCATCCTCGGAATTAGAGACAACAGGATATCAATCTGATGATGGAGAACGCCTCCCTCCAGCCATTGCGAGTCACAGACTTGAAAAAACGATAGCGATCAGGAAGTAAACATGAGCACAAACGAGGCTATCCACCTAGCTCCTAGACACAAATGCTGCAACATTCACTGTTCGCTTTCTGTAGCCTGTCATGTCGCCGTTATTGCTGTTGTTTGATTCCAGACAACTTGTTCATCTCCCGATACGTAGATGCTCTCTCTCTCTCTCTCTCATCTGTAGGCGTCAACCTCTACTCTCTGTGCTAATTGAACAGAAGAAGGCAAATCCATCCATTCTGTAATACCCTTTTCTCTCTCTCTCTCTCAACACACAATCAAAGTCGTCATCCTTACAACAATAAAGCAAATAATCAACCTTTCTTTCTTGTGGAAGAAGAGAAGTGGGGCAAGAGAGAGAGAAGCATCATCCTTCACCATCCCACCTATACCCATTGGAGCAGATCACGCATACCTTGCACTATCCCTCAAGGGGGGACATTCACACGCACACACCCGTGACACATCCCCCCACACACTACCATCCACTTCACACATGAGCTTGCTCACATATACTCAGCCCGAGTTGAGGAAAGCCTTCTTTCGCTTCATCCTGACACCCCACTACCTATACTTACCTCACATATAGCATCCATCCTTCAAACATATGCCATCGGTTCATTCCCGCACACCACCCATTCTAGTCACACACCTCCCCCAGGGACCATGCCGCAGAATCCTTGGTATGATGATGAGTGCAGGAGCCTCTACCGTCGACTACGAGCTCAGAGAGCATTGGGAGAGATCACAGAGATTGATGCTAGAAGACATATGAAGACCCTCACACGTCGAAAGAGACGGGCCTTCGAGGAGGCACAGGAGCTTGAGCTATACCATTTACTTATGAGCAGGGATTGCACTGCTGCATGGCGCACACTACGAGAGCCACGACCGACCACACCTATTGGAGATCCACAGATTTGGCACGAGTACGCTGAGAGACTATATGAGATACCTGGACAGCCTCCCATCCCCCAACCACCTGGACCACACCCTACTCGTTCCTCTTTCTTCACAGCAAAGATGATTCAGAGGGCCATTGAGCGGCTACAGCATGGGCGTTCGACTGACCACACGGGACTGCAGAGCGAGCACCTCATATATACTGCCCCCACTATAGCTCCATTGATTGCACATGTCTTCAATCGAGCTATAGGGGAGGGCTTCCTAGAGGAGTGGACGAAGAACATCATTGTACCCATTCACAAATCTGGGGATACCTTGGACCCAGGGAACTACAGGACTATCATGATTGGTCACACCATGGCCAAGCTTTATGGGGCGGTTCTCGAGACAGAGCTCGGCTCATATGCAGAGATGGAAGGGCTACGAGCATGTGGTCAGGCAGGGTTCCGGCGGGCTTTCTCCACTATTGATCACATCTTCATTCTGCGTTGCCTCATTGACGGGGCAAAGATGCGGAAGAAGAGATTGTATTGCTGCTTTGTGGATTTCCGCAAAGCCTTCGATACTGTGCCACGGGAGAAGCTTTTTCGGAGACTCCATAGCTTGGGGATACCATCAGAGATGATTTGGGCCATCTACACACTCTATGAGCGGGTGATTGGGAGGGTTCGATGCCCGAGGGGACTATCAGAGGCCATTGCTAGCACAGTGGGTGTTAAACAAGGCTGCCCACTCTCTCCCACTCTCTTCGGGCTCTACATCGACGAGATTGAGGACTACATTCTTCGAGCTGGAGGGGAGGGTGCAGACCTTGCAGGTACACAGGTCCACATTTTATTATATGCAGATGATATTGTATTGATTTCAGAGTCACCTGAGGGGTTACAGCACCACCTAGATGCCCTCCATGAGTTTTGCACACAGAGAGGCTTGACAGTAAACCTTGGCAAGACCAAGGTCATGATCTTCCACACCTCCCACACGGTGAGGAATGGAGCAGGATTCACAGTTGGAAGTGGACAGATTGAGGTGGTCACTTCCTATGTCTACCTCGGAGTCACATTCACGAGCTTGGCTGGCCCCTTCAGCATGAGACAGGCAGCCACCGATAGACTCACACGAGGATATGCAGCCTTAGCCATGTTAGAGCGGAGATGTCACCAGGCACACTTCCAGGAGCCCCGCACAAAGGGGTGGCTATTTGACACACTAGTGAGACCAGCTATGATGTATGCTTCGACAGTTTGGGCACCAGGCCTCACGGTCACCCAGTGGAGTGCGATCGAGAGGCCACAAGTACGTATGATCTCGCGACTATTTCGCGGGAAACAGTCAGTGCCACATGACATTATCAGGGCAGAGCTAGCTTCACCACCCATGGTAGTAGATGCACAATTCCAGACTATCTCCTTTATTCAGAGGGTGAGGGAGCTCCCTATAGAAAGACTCACACACAGAGCTTTTGAGGCATCTATACAGATATCAGAGTCTGGATATGAGAGAGCTTGGTACACTCAGGTTAGAGCGTGGTTTGATAGTCATGGACTTGATATGGATAGATTGCCACCTGTTCAGTATGACCCAGACTCACCTCACATCCACCTCTCACCTCATGAGAGGAATCTTGTGCTCAGACAGGACCTTTGGCAGCTCTACATTAGTCAGACATGGCATACACCACACATGGGATCAAGACTATCGCACTATCGAGACCAGTTCTTGGACATACTAGCAGATGGTTTCATCCAGCGACCACGCTACATGGATACCTACATGCCTCATAGCTCGAGGGTAGCTATTGGCCAGTTGAGGGTCTCATCACACCGACTAGAGATTGAGATAGGCAGAGCCACAGACATTCCCAGAGAGGAGCGGTTATGCAGGATATGCAGAGTAGAGATGGAGGATGAGGAGCACTTTGTTTGCAGATGTAGCGCATATGATGACATTAGAGACAGATACGAGACTCTATTTACAGGGCAGCCCACCCTCCGAGAGATCATGGGCTCTAGAGATCAGCGACAGCTCGGGCGATTCTTACTAGAGATTCAGAGTCACAGAGATTCTCTCCTCCAGCCTACTGCAGCTGCCAGACACGAGGGAGACAGAGTCAGCTCACTGACTTCTTCATTGCACGACATGCAGTAGCCCTCCCCCCCTTAGCTCACACATCGAGAGGGGTGACTCTTCGGCAGGCTCGGACCTCTCGAGCTAGGAGACGACCCCGTGCTATAGGATATCGGGCCCTCAGACTTCACAGACACCAGATTGCAGACATTCAGGCTCGTGACCATCGCGCCATGGAGGAGAGACGATCCCAGATGATGGTGGATCCCGCTGCAGCCATCAGGGTGGCCTTGACTCCACCTCCACCCATGTACCACATATTACACCCGCCCACTAGTACAGGATGGAGCTAGTTAGTCATTCAGATGCATTATCATGCTTGTACTACCCTTTTGCATATAGGCTATAGATATAGCACTTCATTCACCATCCCCCCCTCCCACTTTCATGGGTATCTCTACATGCATGCTACACAGATCTATATCAGCCTTGCCAGCTTTTTTTTCAGCACTTTTATCTTTTTCCGATTGACAGAAGAAACACCCATGTACATTGATTTGTCTCATAGGCCGAGTTCGGCCTCCTAATAGACGTAAAAACACTTTCTTTCTTTCTTTTCTTTTCTCTTTCTCACATTCTCTCTCTCTCTCTCTCTCTCTCCTCCTTTCTCTATTGGCATGATATCCAGAGATGGAGAACTTGAGAATCATAGAGAGAAACAACAATGTATTCGTAAAGAATGAACAAGAAAAATGAAAGAAGAGAAGTACTTGAAAAAGAAATCATGGAAAAACCTATTGAAGAGTCGGCATGTATTTATAGGTTTTCTTTATGATCTTTTTCTAGAACTTCTAGATCCTTCTATATCTTCCAAAATCTTCTTTTTGATCCATACTTTGATCATTCACGGAATAGTCTTTTGATACTTTGAATTAGTGCATGCTTCCTCGAGCATGGTGAAAGCTAATGCTTTCTTATTCTCACTAGGTGCACCTTGTTGAAAGCATGTCAAGTTTGAACCTCTTTATCCTATCCAAAGGTATACTTTGGATTTTCAACATATCGTAATATTGAACTGTTTAAACATTTATCTTGTAAGATTTATTCTTAGATCTTAAAGTATGAAGGATACTTTATTCAAGAATACTTAGGGATTCTAATTCCTTGGACCATTATGTCTTAAGGTCTTGAATTAGAATTACCAAAGTTCTAGCTTTTGAGACACTTATGGACATCTTGCCATAGGTGTTTCGCATCTAAACTTTGGATTTTTGATCCTTCAAAGTTATAGTTTCCAAAGTGTTAGTGTTCTTTGGAGAAAAACTTTCAAAGAGCTTGTAATAGTTAACTTGAGAGTAATTCTATGGTCTATGGTCATTACTTGATTCTTCTCCAAATGCTTTCCTTTTAACTTTTAAGTACTTTACATACTCAAAGTAAACCTTGGAACTCCTTGTGTATTATTCCATACTTAAGTATAACTTTATACTTGACTTTATGGAATAGTTACATAAAGAATCATGACCTTAATTATTTCTTCTAATTTATGTGGCAATTATGCTTGTCTATTGCCAATAAATTATGTATTAACTATTTAAAGTTTATTTCTAAACTCGTTAGAGTTCTTACTTTCTTATAACTACATCATCTCATTTTTATTCATGTCTTATTCTTTATAAGATTTGGATATAAGTAGTAGATAATGAGTTTTTATGAACTAATCTAAGTTCACTTAGTAAACTAAAGACGAGTGGTTTGCTTCCCATCTTGTTTTGAACGTCTTCTTACCTTCGTAATTAAAATCTACTCTAATTTCAACTTTAATTCTATTTGCAATACCATGCATCTTTTTATGCATGCATAATCCGTATATGCAAAGAAACAAATTGATGCTTTTTACTTATGCAAATACATTTAGTTACATGTGCTTGCATGCATGTATTTGCGTGTGCTTTCATGCCAAAGTTATGCAGATTTCTCATTGTACTAAGAATGTTTGACATGCATAATCTTGATGCATTTTTTTCGTTTCACTTGATGCACAATGTTATGAAAACATATACTTGGTGCAATAAGGAAAACTTAATTTGTGCTACAAGAATCCATTCTTTGATGCACGACTATTCTTTTAAAACAAGCTCTTATTGAAATCATGTTAATGCTTGTAATGATGAGTTATGTCATTATCTTGGTCTAGACTTAATCTATTGAAATCTCTTCTTATTTCAATATTTTTCTAAGATTAAGTGCAAGGTGATGAAAAAAATATCAAACAAGAATTGAAACCAAACATCAACTTGTAAAATACTTAGCTCATTAACAAGATTCTTCCATCCTTTGCCTTGAGAAGAGCCATCGTATTCTTCTTGCTTCTTCAGAAGGTGGCTGTTGAGAACAAAAACAAATTCTTTGCAGACATTTGAGTAAAGGCGCGTTTGAAGTTGACTACCTTCTATAGAAGGTTATCACCGACTGGAAGTTATCATCGACTGGAAGCAATGTTTGGAGTGGCTATTTTGGATGGTCCCCAAAGACACCTTGGAAATAGCTTTTCAACTTTGAAGCTATATATTTGTAGCACATACTCCAAAAAACATATATGAGTAAAAACAACAAATTTAGTTCACATATGATACCTTTCAAAAAGGATCGAAAATACCCTCTTATTTATTTGTAGTTTTCTGAGATGTATGCAAAATCATGTTTTTTCCTCCTCTTGAGACTTCCACTCGCAAAGCTTAAGACTTCCTCTTTAAACTTCTATATATCTTGGAAAATTTCTCTCATGAGGATTTGAGTCTTAGAAAATCCCATAGTTTTCAACTTCGAATTCTCATATCCAAATTTCTAAAATCCTCTTGTGTTTCTCATAATCCTTTGATTTCAAGAAGAGTTTTACTAATTACTATCTTTACTTCTCTAGAAATGGATAAAGTTGGTTTGAACTCTATTTTGAAATCAAAAGAAGTGATAGAATCTCTTCCTTCTTATGTTAGAAAGCTTTGGGTCCATCCTTTGGTTACATACAAATATTTGAAAACTTTGGGTCAAAAAGCTTTCAATTACAATGATATTGGAAGAAATATGAGAGAGCAAGATAGATTGTCGATTTCTAGAAGATCTTGTTGTTGCAATAATGGTTCCTTTTCCTCTTTCGTAAACAAGGATCTGGGTCATATAGTTTCTGTCGATTGTTCTATTCTTCCTACTAGTAGCTTGAAAGAACTTTTTTCTAGAGGAACAAAATATAGACTTCATACCTCTAAGGATTCTTATCCTTAAAGATATAGAAAAGGGCATTGATAATTTCATTCTAAAATTTGAAGAATCTTTAGGTATTCGTGGAATTTTTACACATTGGAAATCAATAGTAATGAAGAAAGTTTCTATGAAGGTTGATATAGCTTTAGGGAGGAATTCCCCTTCATTAGATAGCTTATCTGTAAGTGATTTGACTTCACTAAAATATTTTCATAGAAACTTTGTGATTTCTTATGTGGATAAATGTCCAAATAATTTTGTTTTTACTTGTAAAAAGTTTTATGTAGAGTGTCTTATGAAAGAAACTCAGTCCTCTACATATCAATTTTGCAATGTTTCTTCTGGAGAAGTTATTTCAAGTCATCAAGATTTTTGTAAATCTTATGGTTTCAAATTGTATCAAAATTTACCTTTTTTATATACAGTTTGGAAATTCCATAAGAACCCCATCAAACCGAGATTTTTAGCTGCATCTTGTAATATTTCTATCACGGATGTTTCCAAATGGTTAAGCAATTGTTTTAAAGCCATTTTACCTACTATTCATGATATTTGGAAGGAATTTCTCAAAGATGCAGATGTGCCAACTTCCTCTAGTTGGATATTAGATAATTCTCTAGGTGTTGTTCCTGTAATAAAGTCTCTCAACTCTTCAAGAACTATAGAAGAAAAATCTGTTCCTTTGGGGCTTCAAACTTTTGACTTCACCACTTTGTATACAAAGTTAGATTTGAATGATTTAAAACATAGGATTTCTTCTTTAGTTAGGAAAGTTTTCTCTTTTAAATTCGCCAAAGATAGATGTAAGGCTCTTTTGGTAGAAAAATCTGCATTACATTTTGATTATTTATGGTTGAAATCCAAGTTTGTAGATATAGATAGTAAAAAGAAACGTTACACTAGAATAGTAGATGAAACCGACATTCTTCTTTGGTTGGAGTTTCTTTTAGAAAACTTGTATATTTCAGTTGGTGATACTTTATTCAAACAATGTATTGGAATTCCTATGGGTACAAACTGTGCTGTCTTTCTTGCGAATTTTTATCTTTTTACTTATGAATTTGAATTTATGGAAAGGCTTGTTTTAGCTAATACCTGTCCTATCATTATACACAAACTTTCTAATATTAGACGCTTTGTAGATGATCTGTTTGTTCCTGATTTTAGTTCTTTTCAAGATTTTATGTATTTAGACAATGATGCTTTTGGTGGTGGTATTTATCCCAAAACTTTTTGTGAGCTGAATTGTACTTCACATGGTGATTCTTGTGCTTTTCTAGATCTAAAAATATTTCAGTCTCCTTTTGGTTTGGAAGTAGACATTTATGATAAAAGATTAGAACCGGAATTTGCTAGCATTAACATGATACGTATGCCTCATATTGATTCAAATATTTCTCATTTAGCAAAGTACGGCGTTGTTTGCTCTCAATTGTTTAGATTTTCTCGTCTATGTTCAAGCTTGTCTTCATTTGTAATTCAATGTTGTCAACTAATCTCTTTGCTTGTCCAAAAAGGGTATTTATTCAAGAAAGTTTCAAAGTAGACATTTATGATAAAAGATTAGAACCGGAATTTGTTAGCATTAACATGATACGTATGCCTCATATTGATTCAAATATTTCTCATTTAGCAAAGTACCGCGTTGTTTGCTCTCAATTGTTTAGATTTTCTCGTCTATGTTCAAGCTTGTCTTCATTTGTAATTCAATGTTGTCAACTAATCTCTTTGCTTGTCCAAAAAGGGTATTTATTCAAGAAACTTTCAAAGAAGGTAAGGACTTTCTTACTTCGTAACAAGTTCATTTATGGTTCTTCTTCTTTTCATGTGTTCAAATTAATCATTAGTAAATTCAATAGAAAAGGGGAACACTATTTGGGTTAATGATAAGGTATTTTGTGGTTCCTTCCCCCCCCCTCCCCCTTCTTTTTCACTCTCTATTTATAGCTTCTTTCTAGTCTTTTGTTCTTTTATGTTTATTATTATTATTATTATTATTTTAGCTATTTCTTTATATTCATTATTATTATTTTTAATATCTATATTTTTTAAAAATTATTATATATTTTTTATTTATTTATTATTCATATATTTATTTATTTATTTATCTATATATTTATTAATTTTAATTTTAATTTTTATAATTCTAATTCCTTTCTTCTTATTATTTGTTTGTTCTTTGTGCAAGACTTTATCATGGCTGAGTTTGCCCTTCACTTCCGGAAGTGATAGAAACTCAGTTCGTTGACTTTGTTAGAGTTCTTGATTTAGAAAGACTCTTTATTAAAGTCTGCACCTACTCTAGGGTACTGATGACGTGAGTAGGAATGTCATAGCTATTTGTCCAAGCTATGCATGATAAAGTTTAATTCTGATACTTCTTGTTTAGGACAGACATAGAAGTTGATGATGCACATTTTATTTCGTTTTGTTTCTTGTTTAATTTGCTTATATACATATATTTATATATATATAATCATTATTTATTTTTATTTATAGATTTATTATTTTTTATTTATTTTCTTTTAATTTAAATTCTATTTTTATATATTTTATATTTTATATTTTATATTTTATATTTTAATTTGTTTCTTTCTTAATTTATTATTATTTTTTTTATTATTTAATTATTTATTATTATTTTTTTTAAATTTTTAATTTTTAATTTTTATTTTATTTTTATTATTTATTTATTATTTATTGTTTTGTGTGTGTGTGTGTGTATGTGTTCATGTTCATGTGAGTGTGTGTGCATCTCTTTTTGTATTGGTTTTCTTTCTTGGTTTTTTCTTTCTTGGTTGTAACTTTCATGTCTTATATTGATCTTAAGTCTCTTGCTTTTGTTTGTTATTTTTTCCAATGTGTATGTATTTGTGTTCTCTATCTTGAGTTCGTAAGTTTGGATAACTCTAAACTTATGAAGGTATATATATATTCAACTCCTTGCTCTTGTGAAAGAGCCATCCTTTGTTGGAAGGTTGTACATTATTTGTTACAAACTTCTCCACTTGATTCTGCCAAAAATGTGATTTCTCTTCACCATCACCCTCGCGTGGTCCATTGCTCCTCTTAATAGAGGAGAATAGCTTGTTTGTTGGATGCTTAAAGACAAATATCTTTCTCTCTATATCCCAAGAGAGTTCGAAGAGAGAATTGTAGATGTTTAAAAGGGGAGTTGCTCCCGAAAATACAATATAATAATAACAACTTTGCCGCATGTTAGCAAGCTAAAGGAGGTTGACTACATAGTTATGCCATCCTCATTGGTTCCCTTAGGTCACTGTATCAATTGACAATACCCATACACATCACTCGTAGAATTCTCCATGAAGAGGTTTCGTTTCTGCTTCATAAAGCAATTCGAGAGGATAATCTCACGCAAGGAGAAGAGAAATCATATCCACGAAGGAGGGATGATGAAAGAGAAAATGTTTATGTAATGAAGAAGATAATGGATCTATTATTATGAAGAAGATGATCTATCAAAGTCTCCATGGCCACAAGCTTTCCCTGGAAGTTCCACTTTGGGAAGAAGATGATGAGACTAACAAGATCACCATGAAAGCTTACCTAGAGCTCTTATACCAATGTAATGAACTAGACTATTAGGACCACCACGTGCTAGAGAGATGACTCTCCTCCCAACCTTATGCCTCTATATATAGCTTCTCGGTTCAACGAGGACCACAAATGTAAGTGGAGTCCACAAGTGCATGTGCAATCTCCACTTCTACTTTAGCACCTTACACTAGAGTCCACTAGTGGTTAGTGTACTTGCCTCTCGAGTTAAGTCTCTCTAGACTCAAGACTCAAGTTAACTCACGTTACCAACCTTGAGACTTAACCACTAGTTCTAGAGAGCACATGACCCTATGCTTAAGTTTAGTCTCGGGAATTTTGACCATACGTACAAGTGATCAAACGGTCTCCGATTTCAGATTTGTCTTAACTGGTTAGACACTCAAATCATAGACCTTCTTTATAAGATAAAACAGATGAAAGCAAAGAGAATATGTTTGCAGCAAAGGTCAAGAATTGCAAACATTGTGCAAGAACAAACCACAAAGAAGCATATTGTTATGCACTCAATCCATGCAAATTTTGTAGAGGTGAAACACTCAAAGCATAATTTTGTTTCAAGAAGCTGATTTTGTAGGTGAAAAGCTGTGTTATCTGAAAATTTTATGCAAATTTTAATATGGGGCTGAAAAACAAGATGTCTTGCTTTATTATGCCATAAAAAGCTGCTTCACATCCAATCTTCTGATTTCTTTCAATTCCAACTTCACTGCTTTACTCTGCCTTTTGACTTGATTTTGTCCAAAATTCGACAAATGACCTGATTTCTAACCAAGTTGCAATATGACACGTATTAAAAGATAAACCTCAAGTTTTTTATATGTTTGGATAGCTTTCTTGAAGCTCTGCAGGCTTATCAGTTATGGACGTGGTTAACAAACGAGTTTTTGATTTGGTAGAATCTGATGGCCAAGAAACTTGGTGATGGATAAAAACCTTTCAGTGAAGGTTATGAAGATGATTTCTCCAACACCCTCTTCTCTGATCTCTTGTTTGCCTTTTTCTGTTTCGCTTTTTTCATATTTTGAGTCTGTTAATTGTAAAATTAGATTTTTGCGAGATTTTGAAAACATTTTGTGTTATCTCATATTTAAGCTCCTTGTTTTGTTACCATTATTATAACAAATAGATCTGGTCGCTTTTTTCATTTATATGAGAATTCATACCATGTGTAGCCATGTATTTGAACTGGCTGTTAGTTCTTGTATTGAACTTTTCTACATGGTACTGTCTGGAATCATGTGTGAAGATGCCATCACCCATGATCTCTTAATATCTGTAATTTCTGATAATGAAAATTCTAATGCAAATTTTTGGTTTCCATGCTGTTAGAGCTCACTTGACTCAACAGTTGAGTTCTGTTTGTTTGCTGTAATATGTTCCAGATCCGCAATGATAAAGCAAGAAGATACTTGACTAACATGCGTAGAAAGCAGCCAGGGTCATTCTTTCAGAAGTTTCCAAATGTTGATCCCATGGCTATCCGGCTTCTGCAAAGATTACTTGCCTTTGATGCAAAGGATAGGCCTACAGCAGAAGAGGTAGTGGGCCATCCCTTACTGTTATATACGTGTGGTTGCAGTGACCATCGAAACCTTTCTGTTGTCAGGCTTTGGCTGATCCCTATTTTAAAGGCTTGGCAAAGCTGGACCGGGAGCCTTCCTCACCACCACTAAGCAGAGCTGATTTCGACTTTGAAAGAAAACGGTTAAGCAAAGAGGATGTACGTGAATTGATATACAGAGAGGTATGCCATTCCATAGTGCATCATTCAAGAACAATACAAATTGTTCTCTTAGGAGATTTGGACAGCTTTTGAGCTCATAGGCTGTTTTTCTTTGTCTTCTCCAGATATTAGAATACCATCCAGGTATGTTGAAACAATATTCAACTAATAAAGATCAATCTAGGTTCAATTATCCTAGGTATGTCCGTTTGCTTCAGTTGAATTGAGGGTCAAATAAATAATTACTGATTGAAATATTGAAGACAATGAATCACTGCACACCCTGATTTGCAGTGCGGTTGATCAGCTAAAAAGGCAATTCGATAATCTAACTAGACAGTCTAAGGAGGCACTACCAGTGGAAAGAAAGCACAGTTCTTTACCACGGTAAATGTTAAATGGGATAGTTTGTAACATGAATGTGCTCTTTGTGCCAATAGATAGAGTTTGGGTTTGTCAAGATAGAATTTTTGGCCTAAACAATGCAAACCAAGGTAAACAAGCTCCACAACATTGTTGAAAACAGTTCAAGTGCAATTTATATTTACGATTTCTGAACAGGGAACGTGTACCTGCACCATTGGAGGATGCCAAGTCGCATGTGAAAGAAAACAATATGAACACTGGAGTTAAGCCCAGGATTCAAAGGAGCAATGAAGTTCGAGTGCCCTTGGGACCTCACAAAGCTGTCCATGACAACTGTGAGAAAGGTATATTTGTATGGTGACTTTTCTTTTGCTCACTTTAGGATCCGTGGGGAAAGACATGAAGCAAGTAGCATTGTCTGAATCACCCTCTACATAATGTGCCACATTTGTTTCCCCTATAGAACCATGTCGCCTTTGTGATTGCTATATTGCTTAGCATTATGATCATCCTGTTGTTGCAAAGCAATTGAAAGATGTGGCTTGAATTGGGCAGGAGAAGAATGGAAGTTCCATAAAGCTGTGGTACCTATTACACATGAGAAAGAGGGTGACGATTCAGACATGAAGGACATGAAGGAGACTTCTTATGTCAAGAGACTAGTGAAGAGTGCAAGTATGAGATTGTCACAACAGGCACATGCTCAACCCAAAGCAAGGACATTATCTAAAGTAGATCGTAAAAGAGACTGTAAGTCAGCAGAGGGAAAGATAACCCAATCCAGATCAAGGTCAATGGGAAGCACAGTTGCCAGACTGGTAGCTGTGTTCTCAAATGGCATGGCATATTAACATAGTTTGGAGTTGAAACTGAGTGCTCCCATAGCATTAGGCGTGTATAGACCTTGGCCATTGTTTCTATGAGTGCTTTGGCTGCTTAAGGAAAGTTTTAAGAGTCTCCTAAAACACTATTATTTTCACAGCTCACAGATTTAGACAGCTGCCTCATGTGGTGTTGCTGGCATACTGATTTCTACACATTCTTTTAATGAAAAAAGGCATTTCTTACAGAGTATGAACATATCCTCCCCAGTAAGTCATCTTATTGAGTCACACATGGGTGTATTAATTGATCTGTACAGAAGTGTACCAAAATATGTCTGTTGACATTTTGGCAGGAGAATTCCATCCTGCCATCTCTGAGGTTCATACTGTTCCCTTTTGTAGCCGCTATGCCTACACCATGCATCTACAGTATATGTGTGTGTGTGTGTGTGTGTGTGCGCGCGCGCATATAAATGCTACTAGCAGCACATTTCTTTTGCCTTGGCCTTCTGTTGGCTGCTTGGTAGAAATGTTGGTCAATAATTCTTTAGTTGCTGTGTTTTTTCAGTCATTCTATGGTGCCTTCTGTTGTAGAAAGATGCAATAAGCATCTGGCCATGTGTAAAGCCAATCCTGAGAAGTTTGAGCCGGCATAAATACTCTCTTTTCCCCTCTGTTTCTCTGCATGTGCACATGCACAAAGACAAGGTCACAATTTGAAGACAGTTCTAGAGGAGTGCTTGTCACTGAAGAGTGTATTCTATCTCAAGGAAGAGGTGACTTACTTGGAAAAGGATAAACAGCCTTTTAGGCAAGGGTAAAAGGAGGGAATGCAATCTATCTTGGTTGAAGGCAGGGTTGAATTGTGTGTGTGTGTGTGTGCGCACGCGCGCGTGCGTGCGTGTGCACGCATGTAAATGCTACTAGCAGCACATTTCTTTTGCCTTGGCCTTCTGTTGGCTGCTTGGTAGAAATGTTGGTCAATCATTCTTTAGTTGCTGTGTTTTTTCAGTCATTCTATGGTGCCTTCTGTTGTAGAAAGATGCAATAAGCATCTGGCCATGTGTAAAGCCAATCCTGAGAAACTTTGAGCCAGCATAAATACTCTCTTTCCCCCTCTGTTTCTCTGCATGTGCACATGCACAAAGACAAGGTCACATTTTGAAGACAGTTCTAGAGGAGTGCTTGTCACTGAAGAGTGTATTCTATCTCAAGGAAGAGGTGACTTACTTGGAAAAGGATAAACAGACTTTTAGTCAAGGGTAAAAGGAGGGAATGCAATCTATCTTGGTCGAAGGCAGGGTTGAATTGTGTGTGTGTGTGTGTGTGTGCGCGCGCATGTAAATGCTACTAGCAGCACATTTCTTTTGCCTTGGTCTTCCGTTGGCTGCTTGGTAGAGATTTTGGTCAATCATTCTTTAGTTGCTGTGTTTTTTTCAGTCATTCTATGGTGCCTTCTGTTGTAAAAAGATGCAATAAGCATCTGGCCATGTGTGAAGCCAATCCTGAGAACTTTGAGCCTGCATAAATACTCTCTTTCCCCCTCTGTTTCTCTGCATGTGCACATGCACAAAGACAAGGTCACATTTTGAAGACAGTTCTAGAGGAGTGCTTGTCACTGAAGAGTGTATTCTATCTCAAGGAAGAGGTGACTTACTTGGAAAAGGATAAACAGCCTTTTAGGCAAGGGTAAAAGAACTCCCACCATCTGTATACATAGCTGATGTTGTGCCTTGGGTAGACACTTCGTGAGAGCATCTGCAGGATTCTGTGAAGTATTGACCTTGATCAAAGTGATCAGGCCATCCTCTAACACCTCTCTGATGAAGTGATATCTCACATCAATATGCTTTGTGCGAGCATGAAACATGGCATTCTTTGCCAAACATATGGCACTCTGGCTATCGCATCCAAGAAGAGGTGCCTTTTCAAGCATCCCAAACTCACTGCAGAGCCGAGCTAACCAAATGGCTTCTTTGGAAGCCTCTGTGGCTGAAATATATTCAGCCTCTGTAGTAGATAGTGCAACTATCCTCTGAAGTCTAGAGCACCATGAAATAGCTCCACCTGCAAGGATGTATACATAGCCACTTGTGGACTTGCGTGTGTCCACATCACCTGCCATGTCTGAATCACAAAATCCTTTTAACTCCAATGGACCCTTTCCATAACATAAGCATTTACTTTTGGTCCCTTTCAAATATCTCAAGATAGATTTGACTGCCTCCCAATGAGCTCTACCAGGATTAGCCATGAACCTGCTAACAACTCCCACTGCATGAGCAATGTCTGGCCGAGTGGCAACCATAGCATACATAAGTGAACCACAAGCTGATGCATATGGAACACTCTTCATGTAACTGGCTGCATCATCATTTTTGGGACAGTCATCCTTGGAAAGCTTAACATGTGGCTGCAATGGCACTCCAAGAGGCTTAGCATCAGCCACATTAAATCTGTCCAGCACTTTTTCAATGTACTTTTCTTGGGATACCTGCAAAGTATGCTGCTGTCTATCCCTTTTTATACGCATACCAAGAATATGCTCAGCTTCCCCAAGGTCTTTCATTGAGAATGCAGAGTTCAACTGCTGTTTTAGAGCATTCAGAGTGCTCTTTTTCTCCAGCAGCATATCATCTACATACAGTACAAGAATAATTGGGCTTCCATCTTCATCCTTTTTCGTGTACAAACAATGATCTGCATGGCTTCTTTTAAACCCATGTTTGAGCATAAATGCATCAAACTTCTTATACCATTGTCTGGGGGCCTGTTTCAGCCCATACAAGCTCCTTTTCAGTTTGCATACCAGATGCTCTTTTCCAGGAATGGCATATCCTTCTGGCTGTTTCATGTACAGCTCTTCATCTAAATCACCATGCAAAAAGGCTGTTTTAACATCCATTTGGAATAATTCCAAATCCAAGGCAGCTGTGAGAGCAAACAACACACGTAAAGTGGTCATTTTCACCACTGGAGAGAACACTTCTTGGAAATCAATGCCCTCTTTTTGGGCATATCCCTTAGCAACCAGCCTTGCCTTATACTTGGGTTTGCCATCAACAGTTTTGATTTTGTACACCCACTTGTTTGGAATGGCTTTCCTTCCTTTGGGTAACTCAACCAAATCCCAAGTATCATTTGCATGCAAGGCCTTTATCTCTTCCTGCATGGCTAACTCCCACTTCTTCTTGTGTTCACATAGCTTTGCCTCTTTATAAGTAAGAGGCTCACCCTCATCTGATAACATAATATAATGTATAGAGGGATCATATCTATTCACTCGCCTCCTAGGACGTATAGATCTTCTTACCCAATGATCAACATTACGAGGCAATGGATCTACATCAGGAGGTACATTAACTTCTTCATTGTTAACAGGCTGCTGTACATCATTTCCAGCCCTGTTTTCAGCATGAATAGGTGGCTGCATATGCCCTTCAGGAGCATCATTTTGCTGTACAGCATCATCTGGCTCAATAACCACGGGCTCATTGTCATTTCCAGCCATATGTGGTGCATCCCGAGGGTCCATATCAGATTTAACTGGTGGCTGTACATGCTGAAATTTGACTCTTTTATGGTCATCTTTAGAGGCACAATTGTTTTTGAGCAGCCTTGCCTCATTAAATACAACATCTCGGCTGCGTATTACCTTCTTGAGTTGAGGTAGCCAAATCCTGTAGCCCATTTCACCTTCATCTCCATAACCCATGAAGATTCCTTTCATGGACTTTGCATCTAACTTGCTTCTCAACTCAGGCCTTATATGCACAAAAGCATCGCAACCAAAGATGCGTAGGTGGTCATATGAAGCTGGTTTGCCAGACCAAATCTCTTCTGGAATGCCACCTTTTAAGGACATATGAGGGGATCGATTGCAAACATGAACTGCAGTTTTCAAAGCCTCTCCCCAAAATCCATGAGGGAGATTAGCTTTGGACAGCATGCATCTCACCCTCTCACATAAAGTCCTATTATACCTTTCAGCCACACCGTTGGAAGAGGGGCTGTATGGGACTGTTAGCTCCCTCTTAATACCAAGATTTTCACAAAATCTATTGAATTCAGCACTTGTAAACTCACCCCCATTATCTGTACGTAAGCATTTCAGCTTTCTACCTGTTTGAGTGGTCACAAATGCATGAAATTTCTTAAATGGAGCAAAGGCTTCATCTTTAGATTTTAACAAATATACCCAAAGCTTCCTAGAGTAATCATCTACAAAAGAAACAAAGTAAAGAGCACCCCCCATAGATTTTGTGGGCATGCTACAAACATCAGAATGAACAAGATCAAGCACATTAGACTTACGAGAGACACCA
Source organism: Ceratopteris richardii (assembly GCA_020310875.1). NCBI lineage: Eukaryota > Viridiplantae > Streptophyta > Polypodiopsida > Polypodiales > Pteridaceae > Ceratopteris > Ceratopteris richardii. The sequence continues at coordinate 101,019 of MU261419.1, forward strand.
GAGTAGTAAGAATTCTTTACTTGCTTACCATATTGGCATTCATTACAAAAATCAAGTTTTGAGACTTTAGCATCAAACTTGTCCAAATTACATAGTTTATCAAGGCCTTTTTGACTCATGTGACCAAGCCTTTTATGCCATAATTCCATATGTGAATGGATTTCAGCCAAAGCAATAAACTTGCCCAGCAAGGCTTTACCATGCAAGCAATAAAGAGTCCCTTTCTTTGTACCTTTAACACTCAGCCTAGAGCCTTTGATAAGCTTCCATGATCCCTTCTCAAAGAGGGTACTATATCCATGCATATCCATTTGCCCAACAGACAATAAGCTTTTCTTGATGCTTGGTACATACCTTACATCATGCAAAACCAGCTCATTGGTACCATCCACTGTGAGATGCACTGTGCCAATACCTTCAATTGAACAAGCATGGTTATTTCCAAGATATACATGTCCATGGCTGCCTGCATGAAAGGTAGTGAAACACTCCTTAATAGGAGTTACATGAAACGATGCACCTGAATCTACAATCCATGTTTGTGACAAAGCATCATTCACAGTAAGCAAGGCATCAATCAAATCCCTCTTTGTGATCTGCATATCTTGTGCATGAATATTAATAGAAGGATCAATAACTTCAGCATGCTCTGCTTCCATAGTAGCACAAAGTATATCTTCTGCATCTGATAGCTCCTCAATGATGACACTAGAGGCTACATTGGCCTTCTCTTTGTCTTTGTCCTTTGAGGTATCATGTGCTTCATTCTTGGTGTCCTTTTTCTTCCTGTCACCTGTGTTCTTCTTTCTTTCTAGTTCAGCTTTATAGAATCTGCAATCAGGCTTCTTGTGACCTTTCCTACCACATTGATAACAAGTCACTTCAGCCTTGCCTTTGCTTTTGCTCCTGCTCCTCTGTACATTTCCACTTTTCTTTTCTGTTCTTCCTCTAGCCACATTGGCTGAACCACTGCCCTCTCCACTAGCTTTCCTCCTGATTTCCTCATTCAAAATAGAACCCCTTACACCATCAAAGGTAAGACTGGGGCTATTCGAAAGTGAAACAACCAATGTTTCCCACGAATCAGGTAAGGTCATCAACAAGAAGATGGCCTTAAGCTTATCATCAAATGGAGGTAATCCAGAGTCCTGCAATTGTGAAAGAGTACCTGTAAACAAAGATAAGTGCTCAGCCGCACTTTTTGACTCATCAAGCTGCATACACACTAGCTTACGCATAAGATGCACTTGATTTACAGGCGTGGTATTTTCATAAGTGGCTTTCAGCTTCTCCCATACCTCAAAAGCAGTTGTAAGGCCTTTCAAATCCACTAAGATTTCATCTGATACAGCCATCTTGATGTAAGTGATGGCCTTCTTGTTTAGGTTCATCCATGCTGCATCTGTCATATCTTCAGGCTTGACTTCCTCAAGAGCCCCTTCACAATCTTTAAGAAAGAGGATGCCCAACATTCTCTCTTTCCACAAATCGAAACCATTACCTTCAAATCTCTTGATCTCAAACAAGCTTTTGACATCAGAGGAGGTAGAGGCCATGTTTGCACACTAAGAGCTTCAAAATTTCACCAAAAAGGTAAAATTCACCTGCTGTCCTGTGCGCAATTACCTTAGGAGACTATAGCTGAGAAATTAAGCCCAAAAACTGTTCAAAACTTGCAAAAAACAATTTCTGAAATTTTCTACAGAAAATTTCAGAAAATTCCAGCAAGCTGTAATTGCATCAAAAACAACAAATTTGTTGTTTTTCAACCACAAAAGGCATACATAGATGTAAAACCAAGGCAATGGGTGCTTGTTTTCACAAAAGCCCCAATTTTTGCAGCAATATGACCTGTAAAATCAGAGAAATGACCTACTGTAATAAGTTTCCAGCAAGTATGCACTTCCTCAATCTTTGTGCATGTCCTCCCACTTGAAAAATGAGAGAATTTCTGCCACAAAAGACCTTTAGATGAAAAAATCAGCAATGTGGATGCTGAAAAAGACCTGTGGGGATACAAAAAGAAGAATAGAAGAGATTCTTCGCGATGAAACTCTCTAAAAAGCACAAAATTTGCTTCAGCTTTGCTCCGGGCTGAAGTAATCCTCCAAAAACAGCCTTTTTATCGCGAAAAAGGAAGGTTTTTCGTGATGAAATTCTCCCAAATGCAAGAAAACACCTTAAGCTGAACATAGGCTGAAGTAGAAAAACAGTTTGAACAACTTTGTCGCGATGGAACAGCTCAAAGCTCTGATACCAGTTGAAAGAGGCCGCGGAGAGCTACGTCGTGGTGTGCTCGGTTGCTCCAAACACCAAGGGAGTGGGCTGCTGCGTGAGGAGAGAGAAAGTAGAGAGAGAAACCTGCGTAGAAATTTGGAGAAGAAGATGGAGAAGCTGAAGTTGAAGAAGTCCCAATCAAGTTATGAGAGATTTGGGACCAAGTTTTATTGATAAGTGACTTTTAGGTCATTTGGGCATGTTCACACATGGCCAATGACCAAAAGTCATAAAAATAATGTAAATGCCTATAACTCCCCAATTTGGGGTCCAAAAAATACAACAAAAATATGTCTGGAAAGCTCTCGAAGAGAGCTTTCACATGGAAGGGTCAAAATATACAAAAGGAGAGTCCTTGGGGCCTTTATCCCCAACAAAAGGAGGGAATGCAATCTATCTTGGTTGAAGGCAGGGTTGAATTGTGTGTGTGTGTGTGCGTGTGTGCGTGCGTGTGCACGCATGTAAATGCTACTAGCAGCACATTTCTTTTGCCTTGGCCTTCTGTTGGCTGCTTGGTAGAAATGTTGGTCAATCATTCTTTAGTTGCTGTGTTTTTTCAGTCATTCTATGGTGCCTTCTGTTGTAGAAAGATGCAATAAGCATCTGGCCATGTGTAAAGCCAATCCTGAGAAACTTTGAGCCAACATAAGTACTCTCTTTCCTCCTCTGTTTCTCTGCATGTGCACATGCACAAAGACAAGGTCACATTCTGAAGACAGTTCTAGAGGAGTGCTTGTCACTGAAGAGTGTATTCTATCTCAAGGAAGAGGTGACTTACTTGGAAAAGGATAAACAGCCTTTTCGGCAAGGGTAAAAGGAGGGAATGCAATCTATCTTGGTTGAAGGCAGGGTTGAATTGAAGAAAGTATGGGTAAGATTGTTAAAGGAGGAGAGGTATTGAATGAAGCAGAAGAAGTAGAACAGTTTGACCGGTTTTGAGTTCAGTTTGACCGGTTTTTAGTTTTGGTGCTTATGCAAAAAATGAGGCTTCCAATTTCTTGAAGATCCATTTCTTGGTACTAATTGCACCACTTTGCTTTAGAATCTGGTGGATTGGTGGGCAATGTGATCTCCTTGCATTTGTCAAAGCTTAGGGAGTTTATGCAGATGCTGTCACAACTTGGATATCCCCTCTCCCTCAAATGTTCTTTATAAGAAAATAAACCATCCTCTGCCTTGATTCCCAACATGCATCTCGTTCCCCTCTTTGGGATATACCTTGACATGGTTGATGGTCTCATGCAGTAAAATGGATTTGTTATTTACAATTTTCCTTTTCCATGACTAGAATCTATTCACTTTCTTTAATTCTTGAAAATCACCGGACTCTTCTGTTTCATTAGAGTGGCTACATCAAGTAACTTTCATGAAAATTTCAGTTAAAAAGAATCAGCCTTTTTCATCTTTTTAGAAACTCTGATTTGAGGGCATTGACTATTTGAATTGAGGTCGCTTTATTTTGCCTTGAAGTTTTTTGTTTGATTTGCGCAGGTCTTATTGTGGGCTCGCATTTTGCTTTCTTGATTTGATTTTACTGTTCACTTGTCCATCATTTTGAGAAGTGTGTGTTTGTGTGGTGTATATGTGAGCATGTATACCTAGCTCTTTACCCACTATGGCACTGCTGATGCTAGTGGGTATTTCATAGTATTTATTTGCTAATGACTATATAGTCTTGTGGTTGATGACCACAAACTTATAGTAGCACTTTCTTTTTGGGATGCATTTAGGGTTTGCATGCAATCATCTTGGTGTGTATTATTGTGTGCATCCATGGTTCATTATGTGCAAGATAGCCTGTGTGTGTCCTTTTGCATTTATTGATGTGTTTTGTGGTTTGGTCAAAGCACTATGTTGTGGGTGGCCATGATTGGTAGCTTTTTGCACTATATTTCCATTATCATGCTGCAGTCTTTGGAGTTGATGACAACTCTGCATGCACGTTTTTCTTCTCGTGCATATTTTTTTGTTAGATCCTAGTTTAGTTAAATATTCTCTTTGCAACTATTAACATTTGGTATTCAGCGTGACATTTGGGCATTTTTTTGTTCTGTTTTTAATTCATCATCCTATTCATTCTAGATTTACATGCTCTTAAAAGGTGTAAGGTTTATGCTTTCTGTGCAGTTCTGTAGACTCCAAATCCATGCCAGAATTGAAAATTGGATGCATATAGAGAACACACACACACACACACACACACACACACACACACACACACACACACACACACACACACACACACACACATACATATAGAGAAAGAAAGAAAGAAAGAAAGAAAGAAAGAAAGAAAGAAAGAAAGAAAGAAAGTGTTTTTATGTCTATTAGGAGGCTGAACTCGGCCTATGAGACAAATCATTGTACATGGGTGTGTTTTCTGTCCATCGGAAAAGATAGAACTGCTGAAAAAACTGGTAAAGTCGATATAGATCTCTGTAGTATGCATGTGGAGATGCCCATGAAAGTGGGTGGGGGGTGTTGGAGTGTTATATCTATGATAGTCTATATGCAAAAGGGTAGTACAAGCATGAGAATGCATCTGGGGGGGGGGGGGAGGGGGGGGGGGGGGGGGGAGGGAGAGGGAGGGGGAGGGAGGGAGGGAGGGGTAGGGAGGGGGGGGAGGGAGGGGGAGGGGGGGGAGGGAGGGGGAGGGAGGGGGGGGGGGAGGGGGAGGGAGGGAGGGAGGGGGAGGGAGGGGTAGGGAGGGAGGGAGGGAGGGAGGGAGGGGGAGAGGGAGGGGGATTGAGAGAGAGGGGGAGGTGGAGGGGTAGGGAGGGAGGGAGCGAAGGGACGAGAGGGTGAGAGAGACAGAAAGAAAGAAAGATTTTTAATGTCTATTAGAAGGTAGAACTCGATGTATGAGACAAAATCAATGCACATAGGTTGTGTCTCTGGTCAATCAGAAAGACAAAACGTGTTGAAAATAAAACTGATAACTGGTAAGAATGATGTTGATACAAGGTAAAACAGAGTCTCCATAATGTGCATGTGTGGAGAATCCATGAGAGGGGGTTATATGGAGTGCTATCCCTATGGTAGCCTATATGCAAGAGGGTAGTACAAATATGAGAATGCATCTAAGTGACTGACTAGCTCCATTTAGTGCTCATGTATGGGTGTAGTATGTGGTACATAGATGGATGTGGAGTCGGTTGTGCGGATGACTGTAGCAGGATCGACTATCATCTGGGCCCATCTCTCCTCAGTGGCTCGACGATAATGGGTCTTGATCTCCGCAATCTGGTGTCTGTGAAATCTCGGTGCCCAATAGCCTATGACGTGGGGTCGTCGTGGCTGGGAGGTCTCAGCCTGCTGAAGAGTCACCCCACTCTGTGTGACAAGTGGTGGGGGGGGGGCTGGTGCATGTCCTGGGGCCAAGAAGTCAGTGAGCTGTGTCTTCCTCCCTCCGGTCAGAGCTGCTCTGGTGGGCTGGAGTAGGGCATCTGTGGCTGTGTATCTCTAGTAAGAGTTGCCCTAGCTGATGCTGATATCTGAAGACCATGGTCTCATGAAGGGTAGGCTGTCCTGCAAATAGGGCCATGATAGAATAGATAGATATAGGGAGGGAGGGAGGGAGGGAGGGAGGGAGGGAGGGAGGAGAGGGAGGGAGGGGGGGAGGGACGGAGGGAGGGAGGGAGAGGGAGGGAGGGAGAAGAGGGAGAGAGGGAGGGAGGGAGGGAGGGGGGGGGGGGGGGGGGGGGGGGGGGGGGGGGGGGGGGGGGGGGGGGGGGGGGGGGGGGGGGGGGGGGGGGGGGGGGGGGGGGGGGGGGGGGGGGGGGGGGGGGGGGGGGGGGGGGGGGGGGGGGGGGGGGGGGGGGGGGGGGGGGGGGGGGGGGGGGGGGGGGGGGGGGGGGGGGGGGGGGGGGGGGGGGGGGGGGGGGGGGGGGGGGGGGGGGGGGGGGGGGGGGGGGGGGGGGGGGGGGGGGGGGGGGGGGGGGGGGGGGGGGGGGGGGGGGGGGGGGGGGGGGGGGGGGGGGGGGGGGGGGGGGGGGGGGGGGGGGGGGGGGGGGGGGGGGGGGGGGGGGGGGGGGGGGGGGGGGGGGGGGGGGGGGGGGGGGGGGGGGGGGGGGGGGGGGGGGGGGGGGGGGGGGGGGGGGGGGGGGGGGGGGGGGGGGGGGGGGGGAGGGGGGGGGGGGGGGGGGGGGGGGGGGGGGGGGGGGGGGGGGGGGGGGGGGGGGGGGGGGGGGGGGGGGGGGGGGGGGGGGGGGGTGGGGGGGGGGGGGGGGGGGGGGGGGGGGGGGGGGGGGGGGGGGGGGGGGGGGGGGGGGGGGGGGGGGGGGGGGGGGGGGGGGGGGGGGGGGGGGGGGGGGGGGGGGGGGGGGGGGGGGGGGGGGGGGGGGGG